>JBBMFX010570661.1:0-14857 GCA_037832545.1 Rhabdalestes septentrionalis | reverse complement strand
TCTGGATAAGGGCGACAGCTAAATGCCATAAATGTAAATGTAACATGTTTAACAGAAAACTGGGATAGGGCAAAAAATATATCACATCTAATTAGGCCAACTGGAAACAGGTCTGTTACTTGAAAAAATTATCACCACAGATGAGCAGAGTTATGACAGCTGTTATTTGCTGTTGCCATCTAATTAACCATTTTAAATATGAAGGATCCCCAGTTAAGTCAACAATGTAAGCTATGCTTTGATGTGATTTTTATGATAGAAAGCTTTCATATTTTTTGAAAAAATCATAGGAAACCAGAGACACTTTCACTTTAACTTAATCAAAGGAGAGATCTGTCTGTAAGACAGTTTTAATTACTATTACTGTGTTTGGTTCATATTTCACTTGTATTATCTGTTACAAATTAGAAATGTCCAGTGTTAACTTGCTGTAGTGTGATTGACTGATGTATTCCCAGTTTAGTCATTCAGTAATGGCCCACCAAAATGTTTTTTTTTTTTAAACCTCCAAAGCTTTAGGAAGTAAAAATATCTTGAAATCTTCTAGAATTCACTTTTGTTGTCTTTAATACATTACAGTACATCAAAAGCTAGCATCAGAGTTTATATTTCCTTTTACACTGATAACTTCTGTCTATGCTCTGTCTATTTTCAGGTTACTGTACAGATTTTGCCTGATTGATTAAATATTTTATAATTGATTTTATTTATTGTGCTGTACTTTAAAATAGGGCTTACGTGGTGCTAGTTTATTTGTCTGAGACAGTAATTTCATTTAATATGATTATTTAGAGCGCGCCAAATAACTAAATACGGCCTGTGCCTAATTTCATAAAGAATTACATTACCTATATGTAGTACATTTATTATTATATTTATTTGAGGAGATGGAGATCCACAATATATGTTATTTGAGTCTGTTCATGGGTCTTATAAGACTGTCAAAGAATAAAATAAAATAGGTATTACATTAGGATCATAAAATCATTTGTTATGATGTCTGAACAGAAGATTATACATCAATTTCAAACTTACAAATTATGCCCATTTCATGCATTCATGTTTTCTGCATAGAAATAAGTTACATTTTTGAGATTTTAGGAATTAAATTATATTTGGAGAGATTCTCCTGTTTGTTTTTGCTTTTCATTAAAAAGAATACGAAAACATCTGAGAGAGTGTCTCTTACCAGAATCCTGGCCGAGAGTGCCCTCGCCAAGTTGTGTCTGCAGGGCTACCTGCTGGCTGCCACCAACTACCTGTAGAATGGCCTGAGGCTCCACCCCCATGGCAGAAGTAGGCTGGGTTAGTCCTGCAGGCCCCACTCGTATGTCCACTTGTAGGTCATGAGCTACCGTACTGGTACTGCTCATCGGGTCTTCCCCTGCATTAGCATCACCCATCTGTTCTTCCACAGAATTTGTTACACCAATCTGGGTTTCCATTGTGTTGGCTTCATCCATGGGGTCTTCTAAAGGTTGAGCCTCAGCTGAGCTGTGTTGCCTGAGTTGCTGAGCCAATTCATATCTGCACAGGTAAAGTAGGATGCACAAAGATGTATGTCAGATAGCTAAAAAAAAAAAAATTAGTAGCTGCAGTCTTGAAGATTTTTTGGTCCATATATTTCCCATTTTTACAAACAACACTATGCAAACAGACAGCATATGAAACCAAAGTGAGATTACATAACAGACATGGTATGAAGAAATTGAGCATGCTATTAGCACCACATTAATTGGGTATACATAAGCTTCCACTACCAGAATCAATAGCCTTGTTCCAGTGCAAAAAAAATAAATAACTAAATTCAGATTTCTTGGCTAATCATCTACATTTATGTAAGGGTAAGGGGGACAATTACTTCATCCTGCAGCTAAGTCTTGGCACTGATCCTACTTTCTAGGCATGCCATACTACTCAGAACTGTACTATATTAATCAGATCTAATAATAAATACCACAAATTGTGTATTTTCACACCTGTGTGTCTTCATGTGTTTCCTGCAGTTTGGTGATGATTTGAATGTTTTCTGGCAGTAGGGGCACATGTATGGCCGAATGTCACTGTGTGTGGTCATGTGACGACGCAGGCTGCCATTGGTGGTGAAGGTGGTGTCACACAGCAGGCACTTATAGGCCTTCAGGCCAGAGTGAGTGCGGACATGAGCCTTCAGCACACCAGATGAAGAAAAGCCTTTATTGCACTGCAAACACTTAAAGGGCCGCTCTCCAGTGTGTGACCTGAGGATAAACACACAGACAATATCAAAAAACCTTCATTATTTACACATGAGCAATACATTTCTGATTATGATAAATATGAACAGAGCAGAGTCAGCTCTATTCAACGGTCCTGACCAACGATGATGGGAGAAAACAACAGATTTTAGCAACATTGTAAGTGTATTTAGTATGTCTTGATGACAATGTATACATAATTTTATACACACTGATCAGTTTTAACATTAAATCACCTGCCTAATATTGTGCAGGTTCCACTAGTGCTATCAAAAAAGGTCTGACCTATGTCAAGGATTTGACAAGATCTCTGAAGTTGTGTTGTGTTACCTGAAACCAAGACACTGACAGCAAATCCTTTAAGATCCTGTAAATTGTCATATGGGGGTGTGTCAAGCACATGCCACATGGACTGAGGAATTCGGAGGCCAAGACAACAACTTGTTCTTAAAACCATTTTTTACTTTAATGACACTGCATTGTGATAAAGAGACTTTCATATGGAGTGGGTCCCACTTTGCAGCTACTACAATGGTTCCGCTTCCCCATGCTCTTGACTCTGAAGTGGCAAACAGCTTTGGTTTTATGCCTGATTTGTTTACATGAATGTTTAAATTGAGATTTACTAGCAATAGTTTTACTGTTCATATATAAGTACTTTTAAATGAAAAGTGTGTATTACACAACCTTTGAATTAAATATTGAATTTTGAATAGAACAATCGGAAATTATGCAATTTATCAGGTAGCGATGTCGAGGGGCGGGGCACACAGCATGAAGTCACAAATTAGGTATGGATTAACATTCCACTTATGACAATGTGTACTTGGTCACAGCAATTAAACTTATAACCTAATAAGCTGAGGGGAAAAAAGAATAAAATGCTTCAGCAAGAAAAATGGCAGAAATAAGTCCATCTATAAGGTGCAGTTTAAGACACTGTACATACACACACAGGTGTTCTGATGAATTATAAAGCCTTGTCGAAAAATGCCAAAAATGCTAGAGCAGCGCAAATCGATGGCTTCATTTATATAACACTGACAGTGACAAATAGGTAAATAATATGCATAATCTGAGAAAAACATTTTATTTAAATCAGAAGAGCCTAGAAATATAGACAGAGCTTTAGAGGTGCATAGAACCATTTTGTACAGTTAGGTTCTAACACTGAGAAATGCTACTATGACACAGGGTGCTTTGACGATTTCTGCTGCCTTGTTGAAAAATGCTACCATAGCACAAATCAGCAGTCTATCGATTCATGTTACCCTGTGAAAAAATGCTTCGTAGAAGTTTATACACCAGGTGTACCAAGGAAGCACAGATTTATGAGCGTGGAACTGAATCCCAAAACTGTGGAACTGCATACAGGGCTGCCAACACTCACGCAGTGAGCGTGAGACACACGCATCTTCACACACTGTCATGCCACACCTCCGATTTCTCATGCTGAAAATCTATTTTTCCCGTTGTGCACACTCCTCAACGGTAAGTGGGCGTCCAAATGAAAGAAACCCCGCTCAATGCTCGGGATGTAAGGCAGCACCAAACATTCGTCCCACCACCCTTTTTGATGCTCGGGATGTAAGACAGCACCCCCCTGCCCAGCGGCCGTGTCCCGGACAGACTTTCTGTTCTTTTTCAGAATGTACAGATAGCCAGCCCGCCCCTGTATTTTGTGCTGGCTCTGGGTCCATTGTGTAACTGATGCCACCAATATTAACAAGACACATGTTTTGTACAAAAGTGAACAACCCTTCAGAATGAAAGGATTTTTTAAAAGCCAGCATTAATGTGCATTCATGCAGTGTGTGTGTGTGTGTATATACACACACACACAGGCACACACGCAACCACGCACGCAAAGTCTACTTCAGAGGTACAAGTCGATGAGAGAACTTTTTTTTCCACTCTCTGTGTGCGTGTACATAATGCAGTCTCTGCCTCGGATTGACTTGCGCTGACACACATTTCTTAACAACCAATAAATATAGTCCCTTCATAAAAAGGTCGCAACAGTTGGCATGAGTGGAACCTAAACACAAGACAAGAGACATGGCAGCAGAGGAGAGACTCACATCACATGGGTGGAGATACTTCACTCTAGATACACAAAATGCACGGTGACCTAAACAATCTGCAAGTCATTTTTAAAGTACAGTAACTGTACTGGCGTTCTGCACAGCATCTGAAACGGCATCCGCTAGCGAACATGGCTAATGCCAGCACTGCAGAGTGTCATCCGGTCCAGAGGATGCTGCGTGGCACCACAGCTTAAACTGCACTTAAATTTACCAGAAAATCTAACAAAAACAAAAGCCTTTGTTTTGTTTTGTTTGTCATGTTGACTATTAATGTTACAGAAATCTTAGTGTTCCTCCACTGCTTGTGTAATGACATCATCAAACGACTAGTTGACTCGACTTCGACTTTGATGATGGATAATTTTAATTTGTTGATGCCCAAGCGCGAAACAGTGTTACAGATCAGCTGTTGAGGAGGGTGAAAGAAACTGTTCCGGTGTCGGCTGGTCGTAGTGTGCAGACTATTGCCTGTCAGGGGGCAGCAGGGCAAAAAGTCTGTGTCCAGGGTGTAAGGGACCTTTGATTAATATCTCTGGCTATTTCCTGGCTCTTGAGAAGTACAGGTCCTGGATGGAGGACAGGTGGCATCAATAATCCTGTTTAATGGTTGCTCCATACCAGACTGTGATGGAGGAGCACAGGACAGTCTCAAACGGCATAGTATGTTCACACTGACAATCAAACAAAAACTCTGCAAATACCTGGATGGTGCACTAGTAATGACTAAACAGACACCATTTGTCTCCTAAAGTCCACTGTCATCTCAACAGTCTTTAGCGTGTTCTGCTCCAGGTTGTGCTGACTGCACCAGAGTACCAGTCCTTCCGGGTTCAGTCATTGGTGTAGGGGGAGAAGAGCAGTGGGGAGAGGACAAATCCTTGTGGGGCACCAATATTATGACACTGTGTTTCAGAAGTGATCTCACCCAGCCTTACTTGCTGCTTTCTCTCAGTCAGGAAGCTGGTGATACACTGAAAGTTAGCAGGTGACACATTGAGCTGGGAGAGTTTGGAGGAGAAGAATTTAGGCACAATGGGGGGGATGAGGATGATGGTGGAGCATTTGAAACAAGAATGGACTTCACACAGCTCTGCTCCTCCAACTAAAATCTCCAAGAAACTTTCCTGGTTTGCACAAAAAAGGATAAAATCTAATTTGAGACACTTGTTTGATGTTTATTTGATATTGAGGGTCCATATGAGGTTGGCTCTGCACCAGTCTGTAAGCTATAGCAACTCTCTGTTTACAGACAGGCCTGACGAGGCACCTGGTTGTTGGGGGTGTGATGGGCTCCCTCACTGTCATGCTATTTTTGGCTTCAAACCATGCATTAAAGTGATTCACCATATATGGAAGGGAGGGCCCCACTGTAACAAACAGGTGGAAATGTCCTGGAGGTGCACGCTTTGCTACCAATACATGTCGGCCCTTGCTGCTCACAGGGCAGCCTAATCAATGCATCTGAAGTGCTGTCTCTGGTTTTCAGCAGTGTGGCTTTTATTGGGGTATTTGGTCATGGTCTTGTAGGCAGTAACATCACTTGGTTATGTAGCGAGTCACTCATATATTGTACTCTGCCATGGGTTGCAGCCTCCTTGGTGTCAGTCAGCTCAGAGTAAGGTTCTCATTTGTATAAAAACTGAAGCAGGGTCTGGAATTCGTAGACATGTCTACAGGCTGTTCTGATGTGGACAAAGCTTTGGTGTGAAAGTTGGCTGAAACTCACTTTGGCCTCTAATCTTGCATAATCATGCTTGTACTAGTTGTGTAAAGTTTGTAACGCACAGCTTTATGTGTCAAATGGGGAAGGCCAATAACACTGGCATGACAGAATTATAAATCAGCGTGACCACTTTCAGATTTGTGACAATCAAGAATCAATTGCAATCACAAGAGAGAAATCAGACCTCACATGCTGCTTGAGGTGGCTGGACTTTTTGTATGCTTTGCTGCAGAAGGTGCACTTGTATGGCCGATCACTGTCCACCATGTCCAGGTACTGCTGGAGAGCAGCTCGTGGGTTCTGGCTCTGCATCAGACCTGCAGAGAGTGAACACTTAATAATACAAAATAAAACAGACAAGAGGTTGAAGTTTAAATTTCAGTGATTCAGGGTTGGACATATATATGTATCATGTATGTCTTTCACAGAAACCAGTATAAATGACCAAACATGGGGACCCTATCAAAGTAAACTAAAGAGGGGTTGTAGTTTATGCTATTACAAAAACAATGGTCACCTAACTGTGCTTTTGTTACTGTTTGACAAGTTTAATGAGTCAAACAGATTCTGTGGATGTATAACCAGAGCTTTGTAAATTCAACAAATGTTGAAATCAAAAATGAACCTTGACCCCATTACATGTCAGGATCTTTAGAATCAGTAAGACATTGTTAACAGGACCTGTCCAGGCAGTACCACACATTAAGTGAAAGTGAAACTGACCATTCAGTCATACGTGAACACACTATGAAATACTTCTTCTGCATTTAACCCATTTACCTAAAGAAGTTACGGGCAGCCAGGAACAGCTCCCGGGGGCAGTCTGTGGGGACGTACCTTGCTCAAGGGTAACTCAGTGGCTTAAAACTAAAGCTGGGAATGTTGCAGTCTTGGGAATCAAACCACAACTTCCTGATCGCAGGGACTTCCCTAACCACTAGGCTATCAGCTGCCCAGGACAAAATGATTTCAAAAGAGACATGTTTGTGTGTGTATCCTATTTAATACTCAGTACTGGCTCCCTCAGCAGTTTCTATGGAAGTGTATGTGTGCATACCAAGGTCAGTAATCAGGATGGGCTCCTGTAGAGGTATATCCGGCAGTGGCATGCTGCTTTTGGCTGCTCGGGCTCGGTGGGGTTTTCGGAGGAATTTATGCTTTTTATGCTGGATGTTTTTGAAATGAGAGGCGATATGGGTCTTTCTGTGGCCCGATGTCCTAAAAATTTTATCACAATGAGGACAGGGGAAAGGTCGCACTCCTGCCACAAAAGACAATGCATTATTTTAAAGCAATACTGTATTTCAAGAAGATTTAATTGATAAATGATCTTTAG
Organism: Rhabdalestes septentrionalis; assembly: GCA_037832545.1. Lineage (NCBI taxonomy): Eukaryota > Metazoa > Chordata > Actinopteri > Characiformes > Alestidae > Rhabdalestes > Rhabdalestes septentrionalis. The sequence continues at coordinate 7,474 of JBBMFX010570661.1, read as the reverse complement.
AACAAAAAAAGCTTTTTCCTCTCAAAACCAAATATATTTCCCTCTTCACATTCTTCACATAAATTATATATTTTAAAAATGTATACACATCTTGATATAAATGCTATAACACAATGACTACTCAATGACAAGATCAATAGATTAAGATGGATGGAGTAGTATCCTTAACATTTAAAGAGGCAGGGCTCACTAATAAGTCTGTGGAATGTTAATACAGTAGACTATCAAAGTCATGTAAAAATGCACAATTTTGATGTGGTAAAAAAGCCTAAAAATGCATATTTTTATAGTGTAAACCCTAAACATGCCCCAAATATGCTCCCAAAACACTTTAAATTCATTCAAATATAGCTTTAATGTATTGCTCTTTAAAAATGTAACAGTAATCCAATATACGCATCATTAAATTATACCAGTCAAGCCTTAGCATGATTGTATATGTATAATTAAGGTGGCCTGGATGTGTGTGTTTCTTACCTGTGTGCAGTCTCATATGGACCTTCATGCTACCAGATGTGGAGAAGCACTTCATGCAGTACTGGCACTGAAAGGCTTTGATGCCAGTATGTATCTTCATGTGTGCGGTGAGTGTGCTCTTCACAGCAAAAGCTCTGAAACACTGCTTACACTTATATGGCTTCTCATGTGTATGTATGCGAATGTGTCGCACAAGATCACTGGGCTTTTTAAACTCTTTAGAGCAGTAAGGGCAGCCATGCCAGCGCACTCCACGCTCCTCTCTAATGGTGCCTGCAGAACAGGAGTAATCAATGCAACAATCAGTCAATTAACTCAAAAACAATATCAGTCAGTTTATATAATATTAATACAATTATACAATAAATAAAAGTCACTCAGTCCATCCAGCTGTGCAAATGCACCCCACAATCTCTAGAAACAAGCTGGTGCCTAAATGACCAAGCCTAGTGGCAAGTATAGCATTAGGAATCCCAAGATTAGTTTATTGTGGAATGTTTCATCAGTAAATATAGAGTGCACTTATACCTGGTACCTGAACTTTGACATGTAAAGTGCCATTATTTACCTACAGGACTAAATATTACCTAAATATATTTCATTAAAATGTTAAAATATTATTTTTCTATAAATGGTCCACACACAGATAAGACAGGTTAAACCATAGGCAGGTGAAGTGAATAACATTAATTATCTCATTAAAATGGCACCTGTCAAGGGGTAGGATATATTATTCAACAAGCGAAGAGTCAGTTCTCAAAGTCGATGTGTTGAAAGTAGGAAAAATGGGCAAGCCCAAGAATCTGTCTGACTTTGACTTGTTAAGTGTTTGTAAGTTAGTTATCTGACAGAGAAGGTTTCAGAGTTAGAGGAGCACATCCTGATTTTAACTAGAAATAGGAGATGTGAGTCAGGTGTTGCTAGCTATTCCGGGTGCCTTAATTATAAGTGATTCAGTTCTTTAACATATGAATTTAGATACTCCTTTAGGCACTACAGCACCAGCTACTTTTAGCTACCTGTTGTATACCAGGTGTCAGAGCATCAGGGAACCTGCTAGCTAACCATAGGTATGAAAGGATAGTGTTTCATGTAGGGGTTAATAAAATTCATCTGTAGCATTCCAGGGTCATTAGCCCAGACTATGTCCGATGCTGTAATGTGCTCTCGCCTCATCCCAGTACAGTGTGGCCCTGAGGCTTACAGCAGGCTGTGTGTGAGAAATTGTTGGATGTCCAAGTGGTGCTCAGAAAACAATGTCGGACTTATGCCTTATGGAGACATTATTAAACATGGCGGGTTTGTTGCTCTGGAGGCAACACCTACAGTATACAACTACATACACAGTCCTAGACTAAACGTTTGGGGACAAAAAACATGATCCCAAATTAATCGATAGCATATGGTGTCTCCATGTGTTTGTTTAGAAGGTCATCATGTCTGGTTTGTTCTGTGTGAAAATGCAAAAATTAAGAGTAAACAAGGTAGATGATGGGACACAACTTGATGGCCTATTGTCCTCGAGAACAAGTACAATCCTTGTCAGCAAGACTGGCGGCCCCAATAAACCAGACACTTATATTCTCTCCTTTTTCCTATATTTAAGGGCCCTCCACTTCTCCTTCTTGAATGCATAAAAGAAGAGGTTTCTGTGTGAAGTTGTTTAAGAAAACAGACTGGTCCTTTGAGGTGGAGCTTAAGACCTCCTCATCTCTTCTTCATATTCTTCTCCAGGTTTGGACCTGAAACACTCCCTGTATACAGGGGAGTCTGGGACTTCTTAGAACAGGGTTCCCATCCTAAGTCAGATTTAAAATTCCCTGACTTTTCCATGACTTTCCCGAACCAAAAAGAAGAATTTCCATGGCATCCTGTATAAAGAATGTCCAATATTATGTTTAGATGCTGAGCAGAAAAGGGCATTTAAAGGTGCTACATAATTCAAAATAGCATTTAGGTCACTGTTGTTGAATAAAGGCAGCTCGACATGTTGAGTGGACCAGAACCTCAGCTCCATCTCTGAAATCCTCTACATGCAGGTTTATCTATAACTGGCCGCAGAAAAAATGTGCTATGAAGCTGATGGATGTGGAAGCCTGGAGAAGATCAGTGAGGGGAAGTCCACGAGGTGGATCTTTTCAGCATCTTCACCTCTGCAACAAGTTTATTTCAGTCACATGGCTTGTAAATGCACGCTCTCTCATACTGGAGAGAAGTCTGACCGATGTACATACTTTAAATTTTGCTCTGTCATAATCACTCCGGGTGAGCCAGTCTTTAAATTCTTAATTTTCAACCAAATATATTGAAATTTACCATAGCCTGGCATGTTCTGTATGTTAGCGAATGTAAGGACAGATGTTTACACATACTTTGCAAAGATTTTGCTTTCTAGAATGTTGCACATTTTTAGAGCAGGAGAGGTTTTAGGTAAAATAAAAACACTCACTGGGAACAAAGATACGCAAATACAGATCAGGTTTTGCCTACTGCACTATGAGCTATTAACAAAATTCCCTGATAATTCCATGGCACCCAAATGATCAAATTTCCTTTCCCTGTCTGGAAGTGCTTTTACTGAAATTCCCTGATTTTCCAGAAGTTCCCTGACCTGTGGGAACCCTGTTGGAAAACCTTGGCCCTGCCCCACATTAAAGTAGGGACATTTGGAGCTTCAGAGAGGCCAGGCTCTGCTGGAGGGACCTCCTTCAGCAAGGAAAGAATGATATTGTTCTTGAACAAACAGGTGTGGTACCTGGTAAGGAAACAGGTCAGGGACCTGAGGAGGAGTAAGGCAGGTTGTACCTGGGTAATCTAAAGAAACAATCCCTATAACTAAAGGAAGAGGTCAGGGACCTGGGAACTAGGTCAGAGATCTACAGGAAAAGTGCTTTGAGAATGCTGAAATAAAAGAAAAAAATTAAAATATAGGAAAAAGAAGAGAAAATGGGTTGTAAAAAGATAGGGGGGGTTTAAAACACATGCAGATACAATGCCCATGCTTAGCAAAAGATCTACAGAAAAAGAAAAACATTTTTTAAAAATGGAAATATGTATGATTTTGCGGGGTCTTTGAGATGCTGAATGAGATTGGTGGAATGTCACAGGCTTGTAACAAAGATAAAGAATAAGTGTAGAAAAGGTGAGCAAAATGGAAAGCAATGTGGGTTGAAGACAGCCGAAGAGTGTCTGTCTGAAGCAAGGAAAAGACAAGTGAGGAGAGAAAGTTAAAGACAAGGATGGTAATGATGAGAGAGAGCAGTAGTTATGGGAAAGCACCAATGAGCTGAAACACACTGCCCCCCTCCCTATGACTCAGAGGGGAGGACTCCCACATCAACAGAGGTAACTGGGAAACCCCAGGATAGGAGCCTGGGAAATAATAAGTAGGGTTTCTAGACCATTGAATCAATGAGATAATAAAAATAAAGCCTGTGAAAGCATCACCTATCCATGGATAATGTTACTTAATTTACAAGCCAGTTTCAGAATTTATGACAAAGTTATTGTCTGAATACAGCAGAAGCCAGTCACTATGGATTGGGTCCTGGATTTAATACTACAAGCAGTGGTCCTCAACTTTTTTTGTGCCACGGAGTGGTATAATATAAAACAATATTTAATGGACCAGTATATATACAACTAAAAACAAAGTCCATAAAAATAAAACTCACCATTTCCATGAACTAGTGGGAGCCCTGGGTATGTTTCCTTTCTAAGAGCCGGTGACTGAGACAAATGTTGTTGTGTTTTTCCAAAATTAAAGATCTTTCAGACTGATAATCAATAAAATATTTTTGTATTCCGTCTTTCTGTGTGGTCCAGCACCACATGACAGAACGGTACCAGTTCGTGGCCCTGTGGTTGGGGACCTCTGCTATACATTATAGAGTGAAAAAGGATAAAAGAGGAATGTTGAAGTACAGTTTTTGGGAGACACTGATTGTTTTTTTGTAAATATTAAGGGAGTAGCATTCAAATGTAAAAAAACAAAAAAACATGATGACAATTTGAGACAAAATGTTGCTACATCAGTGGATCATTCACAATTTCAGGCAAATAGAAGAGCTGACAAAGATACAAAAACGTCTCACAATGTCAGAAGATAAAAAAGATCAAGATATTCTTAAATATATACAAAATGAGAAGCAATATTGGAAAAAGCAGGGAGCAAGTAAAAAAGAAAATGGGATTAACATGTGACAAAGATCTTAACTCATTCTTCCTAAACCCTTATATAGGTTTACAGTATTGATCCATGGTACAAATGTCTCAACCGTAGGGATGGTATCTATGATGAAGCAGACATTTACTACATGTGGGTTTAAAAAGTACTAAAAAAAAAATTTGTTCCATGTAATGAGTGCCAAAAATGGGTTGAAACTTGTCCCATCTCTACTCCAACAGTAGGAAAAGTCATAGTAAATTTTTTGGAATGCCTGAGAAAATATATTGTGATAACAGAACACATTTTGAAAATCAAATCTGATTAAACATTTTGGAACTAATTTAAAATACTAATTTAAAATCACAGTACCACACTCAGTCTGTAGGGTTGGTTGAAAGGACAATGGGACAATTAGGGAAAAATCGAGAAAAATGATGATGGAAAAAGGTCTCAACTGGATTAAACGTTTGCTGCAGTAATGTTAAATAAGCACATTTTGCCAGCAGCATTTTGCCTGGTCTCTCATCACTTAAACATTTTATGGGATAATGTATAGAACACCAGAATGAAGAGAATACATAGTGAGCATTATGAAATTTATAATCTGTCGCTCTTCCCCCACTTCTAAAACAGGAACATTCATTGGAGAGTGGGTGCACATAAAGGTGATAAAAAGACACACCTGGCATTCTCCAAAGCGGGAAGGGGCGTATCAATATTCATATGGGTACAACTCATACACTGTAAGTGAGCCTTTCCTGCAACACAATTTAAAGCCCTACAGGGACATCAGAAGGGAAAAGATTTTCAAGAAACAAAAGAGCAGGGACTTTCTGTATGTCGATGCACTGAACAAGCGCAGGAAAAATACCTCTCAACCTGAACCTTTGATTCAAGCATCAGACAAGTTTGAAATTGGCGAAAACAAAAACTTTAAAACACCTTGCAACTTAAAATGAGCGGTGTTAAGCTAAAGCAAAAGGGAACTACAGCTACTAACCTAGCTGGAAAACTGGCAGAAACCTGACGAAGCCGAAGCAACAATTAAATCACTGCACTCACAGAATGCATCCCTTACAGAGCAGTAAGAAAATACTGAAAATAGATGACGCAGAATTAATGTATGAATTATCGATATTTCAAAACGCAGTGAGACCAGCAAATGTCCCATCGAGCTTATTGCGTGAATGCTCAAAGAGTCAATGCTGGAGGTGTTTGATAAACCAACAGAGCTGGAAAGAGAACATCATGCTCCTGGTCACAGAACCATCCCAGGGAAACCACAAGGTCCTTCATTTTGTGTTTCCGTAATTTTCAGGAGAAAGAGCGAGCATTGCAATAGGCAAGGCAACCCGAGTTGGAATACAGAGGTAACACAATGAGAATATACCCAGACATGAGCGCAGCACTGGCGAGGAAACGTGCAGAATTTATAAATGTTAAACAAACTCTCTATTAGAAGGGAATATGGTTCCAGCTGCTCTAACCCACTCAGCTCTGTGTGAAACTTCATGAAGAAACCCACATTCTCAATACACCCGATGAGGCCAAAGATTTCCTCAACAGACACATGTGCACTCTGAAATAACCAAATGGCTGTGGACTCCCAGGATGATGCAGGCTGATTACACAAGTTGGGTGTGAAATATTGTGTAGTAATTTAAAACAAGATTTAAAGATGGTCAGTTATTATCTATGATTAACATAGGGGTGTGCGATATGACGATATGAGATCATGAAGACGATCTTTGTACTGACCAAATCACACTATTTGCTAGTCCACTTAATGCCCGCCTTATAGAAACAGCGCTCAACCAACCAAAGTGAACTATGTCACTGACGTACGGTTCTCATTCCCACCATACTCTTTTATTCAGAGTGTAGTGTTTAACAGGAAGCAATGGCTGAAACTGAAAAGTTAATGCAAGACTTGGTTCCCAAATCAAACTACATCGGTAGTATGGAACTAGTTTGTCTTTTACCCAAAGGATAAGGAACAAACAGTAGTTATCAGCAAAGTCTGCAGAGAAAAGGTTCGCACGTCAGATTGCAACACGACGAACCTTTTCAACCTCTTAAAGAGACAGCATCCAAAGCTATATGCTGAAAGTATCGAGTAGGCATCACTAAATAGCGGACCTCGGTCCAGATCCGGACCGAGTGATGGTTCTGTCGGGACCCGTGGGCAGTCTGGTAAATTCATGAGATTATTTCATTTTCATGGAGCATTATTTGGATGGCCGTGGCTATTGACAGCGGGCGCTGCTACACCAGTTAATACGACAACATCTTCACTCCTTAGTTTACTAGTGATGGGAAGTTGGTATTTTCAGAGTTTTTTCTTCTGGCACAGCTCCCAAATGTTAGTTTATTATCTGTGTAGTGTTATGCAGTTCGTTATTTTTTAAACATCCGCCCCAAACTGACCCGTCAGGAGATCCAAACTGCCCCACCCAACCTGCAAATCTGACCCAAAACCCGACCCACGGAAAAAAACAAATAGTTTACAACACGTTTTGATCGATAATGAAATGCGTTTTGTAACTTACTTATTTTGTAACTTACTTACTTTTATAAACTTATTTGTGCACTCAGGTAATTTCCTGCACTCGAAATGAACAATAATTATTATGGAAAACAAATTGAGATTTGGATATAAGGAAAGGCTATAAGACACAAATTGGACTTCAGATCAGGACAAAATTTGCAGCTAGAAATAAGTGACTTTTAATTTAATACCCCTGGTATAGAGGCTAGGAGAGTAGTCACACCACAAGCAGCAGCGGCAACATGTACAAAACCAAAACAAACCACTCTGACAGACTTTTG
>JBBMFX010570650.1:0-14857 GCA_037832545.1 Rhabdalestes septentrionalis | reverse complement strand
ACTTTTCTTCAGTTTTCTTTGTTTAGTTGGATTACTTTAATCTCTCTGTATTGTTGAAACGGAGATGAAATAACCATGTATTAAAAATGTTACAAAAAACCACATGATTTCAAAGGGTGTCCTAATTTTTTCACATGACTGTACATTCTCTACACATTACTCTTCACCAAAGTATTTTCCTTACAGCCACAATATATTTACTATTAAAGCTGTGTATGGATGTAGGCTCGTAAAAAAAGATAAAGTTCAGCTGCTTCCTCTTGAATAGTAGGTTGGTGTAGATTGTGTTCTGTCATTGCTTGGCAACAAATGTCAAAAACAGTCTTATCACAGGGATATGGGCTATATTCCTAGTCAACTAACACCCCGCATTTTAGCGATTAGTCGAATAATTGTTCGTTTATGATATTAATATAATAACTTGCGTATATACAAGGAAAGGTACGGTCCAATGGTGCTTTTCCACTGCCTAGTACTGTCTCGGCACAGTTCGGCTCGGCTCGCTTTTTTTGCTTTTCCATTTCTGGTATCCGGTACCCAGTACTATTCTTGTGGGTGGTTTTCCACTGACTGGTATCAGCTCGGCTTGGCTCTACCCTACCACTACACCTGGTTGCGCAGCAATCGAGACGCAGCTCGAGCGGAACTGAGGTAAAAAACACGAGTTAAAAAAATGGATATAATTACAGTCATCAGAATGGATTGAAATAAAAGGGATTTTATTTCTTAGTCTTGGTTTGTGTTTGTTTGCCACAAAACAAAACAGTTGGCTCCAGACGAGGCTTAAAGAAGCACGGCAGCAGACTGCAATGACGCAATGACAGCAACCACCAATCAGAAACCTCCAATGTGTACACGTCATCATATGGTACTTTTCCACTGCCTGGTAGCGGCAGTTTCATTTTGAATGTGCTAATATCATGCTTTTCTGTCATATGGAAGTGAGTGCGCTTTGGTATACCTCGAGGCACGAGATCGCGCTGTTCTCGCGTTGCTTTGATGTCATACACTGACTGCGCAGCCCCTGATTGAGTGACTTCACATGATTTTTTTTGCGACTAACCGACTAATGAAAATGTATTCGACCAAGCCTTCTTCATATCGACTAACGTTTAGTCGACTATTTGGGGGCAGCCCTATACAAAATACATGTGAATATTTGTAGATAGTATTCTGCTTCACAGTTTATTGGTTTAGTTACATAATACAATATATAACACTAATTTAGATAAATGACGTTCCCCAGAAATGCACCAGCTATCGTTATTTAACATACAAAATGCAGAAAGCTTACTTCAATTATTTTGAGACATTTAAACTGTAATAGATTTTTGTCAAGGAAGTCCTCTGATAAATGGTCCTGGTCCTTTAAATGTTGAAAGATTTTGATCCATGGTGTTTTCTTAAAAATCCCCACCATTGTTCAATCATTTGGTTATGATTACTAGAGCCAGTAATGTAGCATCTCTCAGAAAACTGGTCTTCATGGTTCCCTCTTAAAAATATCTGCATCTGCTCCACCGAAACAGTTTTCTGTTCCAAGATCTGACCCGATTAGTGTGGGAACTCCGTTCCTGTTTTTCACTTCATCAAAGAAGTAACCCACAATAACCCTGTATCCCAGCATGTATCCATATGACCATACGCGAAAATCCATCAACGGCACCATTAATACATATCCCGTAGGGTTTTAATTTGTCGTATGAATCGACATGCCACAAGAAGTGTGGACCTGGGTTCAAATATAGACGTCGTCTTAGATGATTCCATAGCTTTAACTGTACTCCTTCGGGATCTAGGATTTTGAGCAAATGTTGAACAGTACTTTGCAAAACCACCAAGCCAGACTGGATGCATTTTAAATGCATGAATTTATACCCTTGGAGCCTCCCGTGTTGGTTAAGTTGCTCCTGTAGGAATACAGCAACTTCCAGCAGGTTAGACCAGGCTTTCTGCCTGAACAATCCCAGTGATTTGAGATGTCTTCATAGAGTTGACATGCTAATATTAATGCCATCAGCATTAAGCAGCATTAATATTTCCCAGTGCCTCATGCCGAGGAGAAAATAAAAGTGCAAAGAATTGGTTAGTGCCGGCACCATTGCCCTCTGTAGCCTAGATTATGACGAATGATAGGAGATGCAGGTGTTTTCTATACGAGACCTTTTCTCATAATAAAGAGATCCTTTTCTTAAAATGACGAGATCCTTTTCTCAAAATTACGAGATATTTTCTCGGAATTGCGAGATCTTTTCTCATAATTATGACATCCCTGTCTCATAATTACGAGATCTTTTCTCAAAATTATGAGATCTTTTCTCAAAACTATGAGATCTTTTCCTATAATTATGAGATAATGTGTGCAATTTTTTTTTCCTTTACTTAATGCAATGCGTTTCCGTAGTAATGCACTTCCGTATTAAACAGCTCTTTACCCTTGTAATGGTTGGTCAGTGGCGTTTAAGGCCACTGCTTTTTGGTTATGTTTTGATTTTGTTTAAAGGACCTTTATTTTGATACCATGTTCTGTTTTGGTTTGGTTGTGCCTGTGTCCGTGTCTCTCCGTGCACCCTGATAATTAGTTCCACCTTTTTCTCATGTCTTCACCCGTTTCATGTTTGTCTCTCATTTGGTTTAGTATTTAAGTCAGTTTATCCTAGTGTTTTGGCATCTCGCCATCGCCTCATTTTCCCCGATGTCTGTTCACGTTTTTGCCTTAGTTCTGTTTTGCTCCTGCTGGCCACCATGCCGTGTTTTCTGTTTGTACTTTTCTGTTTTGTTTTCTCTAAATAAAGCCCCCGTCTAGTCAAGGATCCCAGTGTCCTAGTCCTTCGCTTCCTGCCAGAGGTACCCCGAGGTAGTTCACAGGTGGGAGTTTGCGCTTCCATTTGTGACAGATGGCGAGATCCCAAAACTGAACTTTCTGCTGAAGAGGAGAAAGAGGTCCGGGAATGGAATGCCGCCCTGAATGAGTGGGTGGCCGAGTAAGCCCGGACCGAGGGAGAGGACCATGGCCTGGAGGTCCCGCCTGGATGTCGGCATGGGACGAGGAGGACTCCGAAGAGAAGTTCTCTTTCTTCCGGGGAAGTCGTAAGCCCTGGGAGCGGCCCTGGGAGCAGATTCTGTGGGACCCGGAGGAAGGGAGCCTCCCGGAGTATCCCCATCTCTCCTCGTCTGCCTGGGTAAGGGGGAAGAAGAAGAGACGCAAACGGCCTGTCGCTCCCTCGCTCCCCAATGCTAACCCCGCCAATTTCCACCACGGCGGGGCCAAGAATCAGCAACAAAGGCCCGAGAGAGATCGCTCATCACCACGAGCCCAGACGAGCCTGCAGCCGCACCAGCCCGAGGGAGAGCGCGCGCCACCGCGAGCCCAAAAGGGTCTGCCGACGTGAGCCACACTGGTGCCGCCTTCACCTCGAGCCATGCCGGAGCTGCCATCACCCTGTCCCACACCGGAGCTGCCGTCAGTCCCAGTCGCGTTGGAGATGCCGTCGTGCCAGACATTGACTGAGCTCTCGAGGTGTAAGATCGTGTCGGAACTGGAGCGCCAAGACCTCACGGCAAAGCTGGAGCTCCACATCACGCAGGCGCATGAGCTGTTGGAGCATCTCCAGCCCATCAGAGACACCAAGCCAGACCTCGTGGCAGAGCTGGAGCTCCGCATCCAGGGGGCAAGGGAGAGTCTGGCGTGTCTCCAGCTTCAACGGGCCCCTGCTGCGTTGCCACCTGCTCCAGAGAACCCAGGCACAGGCACAGTCAACCCAGTAAGTCTCGCCCCAGTAGCTCCAGTCCCCGTAGTCCCCGTCCCTGTCTGTGTGGTCCCTGTTCCTGTCCCTAACTCTGTCCCCGCTCCCGTTCCAGTCCCGGGTTTTCCAGTCCCGGGTGTTCTAGTCCTTGTCAGTCCTGCCCCCGTCAGTCCAGTCCCCGTCCCGTCTGTGTCCCCGGCTGTGGCCTGGTTAGTGGGGTTTTTGGGAGGTTTAGCAGGGGTCCCCGTCAGCCCTGCTCCAGCATGCCCGGCTCCAGCGTGCCCTGCTCCAGCGTGCCCTGCTCCAGTGTGCCCTGCTCCAGCGCGCCCTGCCTGCCCCGATCCTGCCTGCCTCACACCAGCCAGCCTTGGCCCAGTTTGTCCCATATCGCCTGAAGTAGCCTGGCTTGTGGGGTTCCTAGGAGGTCTGGCAGGGGTATTAGGAGGGGCCAAACACCATCTCCGGCCCCGTAGATGAAAAAATACCCATGTATTTTTTGGGGGGCGTAGTAGGTAGAGGGTGGATGGGTGGGGGCGGGTAAGGGTGGTTTCAGGGTTAGAGGGGTTCCCGGAAAGGCAGGACGCACCTGTCCTGCCCACCGGTGGGGTCCACTGCCCTGACTTTATGGGAAGCAAGGGGCGTCCCATGCAGTCCTCTGGAGGATACGGTCCTCCAGACCGGAGGGAGGACGAGGAGCAGCAGGAGAATATGGGGGAGAAGCCCGTCCAGTCTCCGGAGGGGAACTGCCTGCCTGCACACGCAGGGTGCTTCACAGGGCGGGAGCCACACCGTCTGGACTCATGGACTGTGAGCACCCTGCCGGCCGGAGGCCTGCCTGGTGGTGGTGTAACCACCACAGACTCTGTGGGGTCCCTGCAGGAGGGACCCGGGCCGCAGGACAAGGGCAACGTCCTGTGGTCCAGTTCTGCGTCGCCTGGGCTGGAGGAAGGACAGCCTGGCTGTTTGGACAGTGGGGAGACGACGCAGGAGAGTATGCGCTCCCATTTGTGACAAACCTCAGGGTAACATTTCTGTTTGACTAGTATGTCCCAATGCTTTAAGACTTTAAACGGGACTTCAAACGGGAGTTCAATAAAACATTTCACTGATAAAAGACTGGCAAATCTCCCTCAAGTCAACCAGATCAAGTTTGTCTTGGTGGATAACATAAACAGCCACGTCGGACTGACCGCCTGGCGTATCAGGCATTTTCCTGCTGGGCCGATGTGTTATTTGAGTCAGTGCATGTCATTATTTATTTATTGGTCTGACCGGCCCAAGAAACTAGTAGTTGACTCTGGACTGGTTCATTCACCTTCTTAATCAATCACATATTTGTCTTTGGTCCCTTGCTTGTATAAGGCATTCAAAAATATTCAACACAGTAGAACAACTTCCATGCTGAAATAAATAGTCTTATTGAAGTGACCCACCAGTCATCAACATTAACAGCGAGGCAGCAGTTAATGATTACTCACATACACAGAAGTGCCTTCTTTTTCCCAAATATTCATCATTTTGACAAGTTTAAAGTGTCTGTGTAAACTAAAAGTTGGAGCACGGTTGTTTATAATCACGGTTTATCCCACAAAATCATGCCATTAATCATGATTTTAAAATGGTATTGTTGCCCAGCATTAATATTCAGTTTATTTATAGAGTGATGTGAAAAAGCATTTACCCCCTTTCTGATTTTATGGTTTTGCACTTTGTCACACTCAAATGTTTCAGATTATCAAACAAATTTAAATATTACCCGAAGTTAGCATAAAGTTTTTAAGTTTTTTTTGCATTCATTAAGGACAAGAAAGACATCATGCCACTATCTCAAAAAATTCACGAACACATGAGAAACAAAGTAATTGGCATCTATCTGCCTGGAAAATGTTTCACTAGCCCCGTTTACTAGGACACTTTTCCAGCAGCAGTTACAGCATTGAGTGTCCTGTACTGTTACGTTATTACGTGCCACTGTCTCGCATGTAAGACGCACGCTTTGGCTGGTATCTTGTGATTGCAGGCCAGTGGCACGTTACAGCCACCTAGTAGTACGTGACAGTCATTACATCTTGGTTGTGGCGCGGGCCAGTGGCTTGTACTGCATGTACATGACAGTCATTACAAGTTACAGTTTACTCTGCACGACAGTGCCGTGCTACAGACCCTGCCCTAGTAGTGGTACATGATAGTCATTACAAATAGTTTACTCTGCGTGACAGTACCCTGCTACAGCCCCTAGTGGTACATTACACCTTTTGGTTTTGATTTACATAATTTTGTGCCTGATTTTGTGCCGCTCTATAAAATTTTACTCTCTCCAGTTCTGTATCATGTTTGTGTTCAAATTAAACTAGTGTAATTTTACCAAATAAAGTAAAGCAAACTGAGTTATTTACTGTTTTCTATTTAAAGCAGATATGAAACACTTAGACTAGGTAATACTTATAAATAAAATACAAATGTATTGCAATTTCTAGCACAAACGTAAGTTAAGCTATCTCTGTCATGGTGGGTTCAGGACAGCCATAAAATACTTTGCAACGGCCTGATAATAACAACAACAACAATAATGATCATAATAATAACAAAAATAATAACAACAATAACAATAATAATAATACTAAAAACAATTAGAACTTGAATGGCATTCAGTTATCACATTATCAGACTAGAATTTGAGAGAAGATTCAGAAAGATAGATGTTGTGCTATTGTTTCTACTGCTTTTGGATTATTAACAAACACTTACTGTGTGTCTTCCACACTTAGCAAGGATTAGGGTGCCAAACATATTTTTGGTACATAATGAGGAGTTTTATTTTTTTTAATCTGAATTCAAAAATATTGTTGTTCACAATGTATTTTTATTTGAAATATGTTAAATAATAATTAAACACATGCATTTACAAGGCACGGGACAGTGTCTTCTGCTGCACCACAGTGGCACGTTACAGCCCCTTGTGGTAAATGACAGTCATTACAACTAATTGTAACAATAGGGGCTGTAGCGTGGCACTGTCACGCAGAGTTACCTAATTGTAATGACTGTATGTACCACTAGGGGCTGTAGCTCGGTACTGTCACGCAGAGTAACCTAATTGAAATTGTAATGACTGTATGTACCACTAGGGGCTGGAGTGCAGCACCGTCGTACAGCACAAGTCACTGGCCTGTGCCACAACTACGTTGTAATGACTGTCACGTGCCACTGTCGTGCAGCCTAAGCCACTGGCCCGTGCCACAACCAAGATGAAATGACTGTCACGTACCACTTGGTGGCTGTAACCTGCCACTGGCCTGCAGTTACAAGACACTGGTCCGTGCCACTGCGTGACAGCCAAAGCGTTGTCACGGGATACTGTCTTACGTGCGTGACAGTGGCACGTAATAACGTAACAGTACAGGACACTCAATGCTGTAACTGCCTCTCCCGGGGTGGGGGGTTGGCAGGGCGCTGTGTTCGGGGCGGGGTTGTTGCGCTGCGCACGTGTCAGTGCGTGTGTAGGGCTTTAAGTAGTCCGTCTAGGACGCACGTAGCGTTACTTCGGTTCTTCGGGCCAGTGCATGTCATGGTAAGAAATGTGTGTTAAAATCTTTGGCAGTGGGGCCATAAGTGGGGCCACGAGCAATTCTACGCACCCCCTGGCCCCTGTCTAGAACCGCCTACGCTTGGTGGATAACACATACAGTCAGGTCAGACTGAACACCTGGCGTATCAGGCATTTTCCTGCTGGGCTGACATGTTATTATAAGAAACTCGTAGTTGACTCTGGACTGGTTCAATCACCTTCTTAATCAATCATATCTATGTCTTTGGTCCCTGTGCTTGTATAAGGCATTCAAAAAATTTAACACAGGAGAACAGCTTACGTGGTGAACTAAATTGTCTAATTGAAGTGACCACCAGTCATCAACATTAACAGTGAGGCAGCAGTTAATGACTCTTCACACACACACAGAAGTGCCTTCTTTTCCCCAAATATTCATAAAAAGATTCAGCTGCATAATTTTGAAAAGTTTAGTGTCTGTGTAAACCAAAAGTTGGAGCACGGTTGTTACGGTTCATCCCAGAAAATCATGCGATTAATCGTGATTTAAAAATGGTATTGCTGCCCAGCATTAATATTCAGTATATATACACAGTGATGTGAAAAACCATTCGCCCCCTTTCTGATTTCTTATTGTTTTGCACTTTGTCACACTCAAATGTTTCAGATTATCAAACAAATTTAAATATTACCCGAAGTTAGCACAAAGTTTCTACGTGATGATTTCATTCATTAAGGAAAAGAAAGACATCATGCCACTACCTCAAAAAATTCACAAACACATGAGAAACAAAGTAATTGACATCTATCTGCCTGGAAAATGTTTCAATGTAATTTCTAAAGCTTTGCAATTTCAGCGAACCATGGTGAGAGCCAATATTCACAAATGGAGAAGGTGACCATTCACACACATTCCTCTCGAAGTGATCTCTGTTGATTAAACACATGTTTTCCACCCTCATGAGAATCATCTCTCAGAAATCTCATTCTTTGTGCCACAGTACACTTTCACACTTCCACAAACATGTGTTGTGAAGATCAGTTTAAGAGTCCTGAGTGTCTTCTGGCTCCCCTTGTGGTGGAGAATGTTGTAAGACAGATTAAAAATTGAAGATAAATTGAAGATTAATTACTGCGTGTGTATATAAATTTAGCCCAAATTCTTCTTGTGTGTGTGCATGGACAATTCATTTTTAGACTTGCTTTCCTGTGCCTGCATTTTTAGTAAGTACTTCCCCTTGTCTGCCCTGACCTTTCCCTCAACATACTTCCAGAGGGGCACAGGTCTTTGTATGTTCAGTTGTAACACTTGTAAGCCCTCATGAACAAATTTCAATGGTGGAAGGAAATTAACCTCTTACCTCTAATGCTTTACTCATTTACTTGCTCCTAAACCCTTTGTGGTTTACCCAGCCATCGCAGAACCTTTATCGTGCATGTGGCTGAATTTACAAAAAAGATTTCCATTACCTGCTCACTTCATTAACACATTTGAGCAAAGCTTGCTTACCAACCAAGGTGCCTGCAGTTTCTGCCATGTAAAAAATTGTTTTAATGCATGCCTGGATGAAGCTGAAATGACAACTTGAAAGGTTTTGATTTTTTTTTTTTTTTACCGTTTTGGAATACAGGGTTTGTTTTATATTTTATCATTTATATTTTTTCTGTAAACTTAGTCAATCGAACAATAGAAGCATAAAAAAACCATTTATATAAAGTGAGTTCAGACAAAATCACCATCATCTTAAAATGTGATAAATCATTGATACATTGAGATTTTCAAACTCTCCACATTAAAAAAGAATTGATAAACTGCACTAGCAGATTACATAACTTTTCAAAACATTCAAAATTACTTGCCCGGCAGTCCAAATGCCACATTTAACAGCATATTATCCACATTATAAATGGAAGAAAGGTCTTTGGGAATTGAACAGCAGCACTTCTGATAGAAATACCCAGAAATACTTGGTATATCCGGTCTCTATAATTTTCATATATGAAATATATATCATATATTTCCACACTCTAAAGTGAGGTACAATCTCTGCTCTGATGTTCTTGGAGACTAATCTTTGTAGAGAAACCCCATCCACACTTTAAACAATTATAAGGTTTCTGTCCAGTGCGAATACGCTGGTGTGATCTGAGAGAACTACTAACTTTAAAACTCTTTCCACATTCTGAGCACTGATACGGTTTCTCCCCAGTGTGAATGCGCTGGTGTATTTTTAGATGATCTTGATCATTAAAACTCTCCTCACACTCTTTGCCCGGATCCAGTTTATTTCCCGGCATGAATACGTTGGTGTACTCTTAGACTATCTAGTGTGTTACAACTTTTGTCGCACTCTGAACAGTGATACGGTTTCTCTCCAGTGTGAATGAGCTGGTGTCGTTTGAGGTTACGCATCTCTCTAAAACCCTTTCCACACTCTGTGCACTGATACGGTTTCACCCCAGTGTGAATGTGCTGGTGTGTTCGGAGACCACGCTTATCTTTAAAACTGTGTCCACAATCTGAGCACTCATATGGTTTCTCTCCAGTGTGAAGGCGCTGGTGTGCGCTGAGATTACCCTTGTGACTAAAATTCTGCCCGCACTCTGTGCACTGATACGGTTTCTCTCCAGTGTGAAGGCGCTGGTGTGCTTTGAGATTATTCTTCTTCCTAAAGCTATATCCACAGTCTGTACACTGATACGGTTTCTCTTCAGAGTGAATGAGCTGGTGTGATCTGAGACCACGCTTTTCTTTAAAACTCTGTCCACACTCTGAGCACTGATATGGTTTCTCTCCAGTATGAAGGTGCTGGTGTCTTACGAGATTATTCTTCAGGGTAAAACTCTGTCCACACTCTGTGCACTGATATGGTTTCTCTCCCGCGTGAATGTGCTGGTGTACTTTGAGAGCATTCTTCAGACTAAAACTCTGTCCACACATTGAGCAACGATATGGTTTCTCGGTGTGAATGAGCTGGTGCCTTTTGAGAGGACCCTTTGTTCTAAAACTATGTCCACACACTGAGCACTGATAGTGTTTCTCTCCAGTGTGAACATGCTGGTGTCTTTTGAGATTTCCTTTTTTTCTAAAAATATGTCCACACTCTGAGCACTTATACGGTTGCGCTCCAGTGTGAATGCTCTGGTGTTGTTTGAGGGTATCCATCTCTATAAAACTCTTCACACGCTGATAAGTAATAGTTTCTCTCCAGAGTGAATGCAAATGAATTAGTTGGTTAAAACACTTCCCACACAGTAAGCCGTGATACAATTTCTCTTCACCTCCTTCGATCTGAGCACTGGTATAGCGTCCACTTGTGTTTATCTGTGAGATGATTTTTTGAAGAGAAGTTTAGCAGAGGATGTTTTCTGAAGACTGTGGCTTCTGAATTATTAATCTCATCCAGAGATCAGCATTGTCACATATTCCTCTCTGGGCTCACAGAAATGCCTCACTGTGGCATCAACTGATGTAACGTTGGAAGTCAATTTTCACTGTAGGCTGCAGAACAAGAAGGCTTGGTGATAATTTCTTTCTGTAAAATAAACATAAAATTTGAAAACATTTCCGTGAAAGGTACCCAAAAGTACGCCATCAAAAAGTATTCACACCCCTTCACAAAAAGATTTGATTGTAGTTTTTTTTTACAAAATCTAGTCAAAATAATCCATATTTCCAATGTGAAAACAAGTTTTCAGACAGCATCTTAAAAAAGGTTTAAAATTGTAAACATTAATCCTATTCACTTTTTTCAATTTTTTATAATTAAGCCAGATCAGGCAGGGGTAGAGAAAATAGCGAAAGAGATACAAGTGAAGACAAAGAGAAAAGGGAAGGAACCAACAGAGAGATAGAGAAAAAAGGAAAGACAAAGAAGAGATACAAACTAAACTGCTGCCACTGTCTCCTCGGTCCAGATTAGTGTTGTCAAATAACCCAGTACTTCGGTACCAAGTCGGTACTGGTATTAATATACCCTATATTAGTTTGAATGGCGGGTTGGAATAATCATTGCTATTTGTTAAGTTAATCGTTAGCATAATTCGGCTAATGCTAACGCGAGTAGCAGCATAACGTTTATTTATTAACTATTTAATGCCCAACAGCGTTTAAAACAGGACATAACAGCGTAATATTTTACACACCAGAGGCTTTTAAATAACATATATAGCCAAACCCCTATTTATTGGAGCAACAACTCTAAAATAAAATACTTTTTCCACCAGCCATGGTACTTCTCATCCTCCAACCATCTCTTATTGAATTTGCATTTAACCATTTACCCGTGCTACACTCGCGGCTTTAAAGGAAACCAGTCTCCTGCTACACAAATGCAACACGATTTCTTCTCTTTTTATGGCATGCACGCAGGTCTACAGGGTAAACACGGCTCCCTGTGCTATAGATAGTGACTGCGCAGGTAAAAAATAAGGGTGTGGTGTGGTAGGATAACTGGGAACAGATATCGTTGCTTCATTTCGACAAAGAAGTCATTAAACGCCACCCCTATTAAAATTCCAGCGTTGACAATACTTTAAGGCCTTAAAGACGTCCAATAAAAATCAAGATATTTAAAAATATTTCAAGGAGACACGGGGACCCTGCAACACACACCAACACGCACCCTATCGCACACTTTACTGAAAAAAGATGAGCAGTCTCCGCCCAGTCCCGTAAAAGAGATTTAAACACGGTGTAAACAGTGTAAAGTTATTAAACAGCCATTACCTTCAGCTCCTGTTTCTCTAAAACACTTCTAACCGCTGCTGCTTCTCAACTTATTTATCTTCTTCTACAGTTTTTATTGGCGCCTGGCATCGATCTCGGTGCATTACCGCCACCAACTGACAGGGTTGTGGAGCAACCATGGGGAGTAGACGCTTATAAACTGTACACATATATATCTATATATAAACACAAAATATAACTGTTCTCAAAATTTTCCCATATTATATTCAATGTTTCCATGCTGGTGTTATTACTGCACAGAAAGAGAATAAACCTTCTGTTAGACTTATATGTCCTAATGATTTAATACCTCCAAACTGAATTTTCCTCTCTGCATTTTAAGCTGGGCAGTCCAATAAATAATGTTCCACTGTTTCTTTTTAGTTACATAAGAACACTAACCAGTATTACACGTCACGAAAGGGAGCGGAAACGGGGGTGTGGTGCGCGTGCCGCTGCGTCCCGGCTGATTTGTGAGAGTGTGTGTGTGTGTGTGTGTGTGTGTGTGTGTGTGTTTGCGTGGGAAGGGGGGGTGGGGGAACACAAGCCAATGTCATTGTTGAGACCACGCAATGAGTTACACACTCAAATTCTTCTCACACTTATCCTAAAGTAAAAACAAGACGAAACGCAATTAATGAACATAATTTTACTGCTAAGGAACATTCTCAATCCAAATAATAAAAAAAATGATACCCAAATAATGCTCTACATACGAAAGAACAGAGTCCTTGCTCTACAACATATTAATATTTACCTTTCTGAACTACAAATTCAAAACAGTTTTCTGAATGTCCAAGAGTAAGGGCCTGAACATATTATGACTGGTTCTAGTTCTCATGCAGAAATCAGCTTAAAGAGCTTGAATGAATTCTCTCATTCTTTGTGCCACAATACAATTCCATACTTCCACAAACATGTGTTGTGAAGATCACTTTAAGACTACAAAAATCTTCAAGGATCCTGAAAGTTTTGTTGCTCAGTCGTAAATTTTATTAATCACAAAATCAGGTATTACGTCTGGCACGTTTTTTTTTTTTTACCCTAATATTGCATGTGGCTGAATTAAAAATGAATAATTTCCATTACCTACCCACTTCATTCACACCTTTGATCAAAGCTTGCTTACAAAGCAGGGTGCCTGCAGTCCCTGCTGTATGAAAAAGTTCTTTCGTCCGTGACAGGGTGAAGCTGAAATTATTATAGTTTTGGTCACAGGGTTTGTTTTTTGTCGATCATTTTAGTTTTTCTGTTAAACAAATTCGGAAAACATTTGGAAAACTGTTTTGAATTTGTAGTTCTGAAAGGTAAATATTAATTTGTTGTAGAACACGGACTCGGTTCTTTCATATGTAGAGTATTATTTAGGTATCATTTATTTTATTATATGGATTGAGAATGTTCTTTAGCAGCCTAGGGGTCCCCACCTCCCAGGGGGCCCCCAATTGGTCAAAAGAAAGAAAAAACGTAATATCCATTGGATTAAAATAAACATTTAAATAAGCGGACGCTGATTGGATGAAGCAAATCCACCTTCAGTATATAAACGTCAGACGCACGTCACTCACGCCACAGTTGAACAGCCATATTAACAGAGACGAATGACATAGGCATATAAAATGTGTGACCGAAAATAGGACAGCGGTGCTCAAAAGCGCAAGGCGCAACATGAAAAAGTCCATTGAGACAAAGTTCTCTTGAATAACATCCCGAAATTAACAGGTTTTTTTTAAACCTGCTGAAACTCCACATGCAAATTTAGCTAACCCTGTGTTAGCTGCAGCCGCAGCCAGTACTAGCACTGGTGAGGTGGTGAGGGGGGAAGGACAATCTCATTCAGACCCCGTCCAATGTGTGGATGAATGTGCCACTAGTTTCACAAACACACACACACACACACTCCGATGACATTAAAAACTCTTTGCATGATGGTTACTTCAAGCATCAACATCAAGCAACATTTTACATCTAGATACCCCCTCTGTTTCTGGGACCGCAAGCTCTTGCAGTGTTAGTTTCTCTGATCAGGCGGCTGCCTGTGACGTGTCTCTGGGACATTCTAGCCATATCGATGCTAACTTGAATTCGGATCCAGGGTTTTGGGGTGAAATAGATTAACCTACTAGGGAATATTGGATACAAATGTGTCCTGATATGTGCCGTAACAAAGACGCTGATAATGCAGCATCCGAAAGGATCCACAAGCAGCAGAAGAGGTATTTTTCAAAATCTTTATTCATGAGGAAACTTTGCAATGGTGAACTTGTGCACAGAGAGTGGCTCCTCTACTCTCCTTCAAAGGGTACAATCTTCTGTTTTGCATGCAAATTATTCGGTAGAAATTTTCCTTTGACCTGTGTGTACAGTGATTAGAAAAATGCATATTTGCGCTTGTCAGAGCATGAAGGATCAAAGTGTCATAGAGACGCGATGATGGTTTACCTTAAATGGTGTGCTAATGTTGGATGCATTGACCATGAGCTGAGACGTCAGTGTGATAGTGAGTGTGCGTACTGGAGAGAGGTTTTGAGAAGAGTGGTTGTGGTGGTCAGACATTTAGCGGAGCGAGGGCTGCCTTTCAGGGGAATAGTAAAATCTTTGGCAGATTGGACAATGGTAACTTCTAGGCCTGTCACGATAAACAATAAATCAATTAATTGCACGATTATTAAAATGAGGTCGATAATTTTCCAGCTGCGATAATTTTCATTTGTTTGTTTTCCAAAGGACTTCACTGTGGTACATTGGTCTCTAGCCCCCCCCTCTCGTTTCCTTAGGGTAATGAGGCATGAACTCTCTTGAGGGTTAGCCTAAATGCTAGCTGCAGAGTGAGAA
>JBBMFX010570636.1:0-14860 GCA_037832545.1 Rhabdalestes septentrionalis | reverse complement strand
GCGTGAGTAAACCGCTCTCTCGCCATTCTCCGCGTTAGAGCTCTCCCCTCACGCTACAAAGGCGTCAGTAATCGAGGCAAGTTCATTCTTGTCAGTCTCGTAGTAGATTATTCGACAATGTGTTAACTTATTTCCAGTAAGAAAACTAACAAAATATGGAATATCCATGAGTTTCATTTCTTTATTTAGATGGTCCACTGTAGCTGATTTATTTTCAACATCCAGCCAAATTTTTATAAAATAAAACCCTTTAAGTTGAACACCCAGGCTCTATTAAATCAGTCTTGCATCTTCTGCTGACCCAGCTCTTACAGTTTAGTGAAATCTACCAACATATTTATAACCTTTACAGCTTTGTCTGAGACCACCTTTTCCCAAGACATAATAAAGTCCAGTCATTGTTTATTAAACATCACTAATTACTTTGGACTCAAATCAGCAAGTGGTTACTCTGCAAACATTGTTCCAGCTAAACCCTGAAAAGAATGACAAAGCAGCTCATTAATACAGTTTCCTAACTGAAAGTAATATAGCCGTCCTCACAGTATTTTGCTACATTTTGTTTTGAAATACATACAATTTCAGATTATGTGTCTTAATTTACGAGTCATTTTATATTTGGTGTATTTAGAAAACAAACTAGGCAATGAATGCAGGTCGGAGGCTTAGGTGTAACAGCCCGTTCAGAACAGGTTTTTAAAATAAGGACACCAAGCAATGTTTTATAGCACACAAACAGCAAGGTAGCACAGTGGTATAAACAGAGCCATGAACAGAGGCTACCTGGATCACATGGATACTTACAGAAACACTTGACAAGGAACAGCTGGGGACTAGGAGGGGGTCAAAATAACTCACAGTTCCAAAGAAGCAAGCAGAACAATGCTGGGTTAATGGCAAAACCAAAATAACAGCACATGGCGCATAACAAAAAAGAAACAGACAGGCGAACAAACCCACAAATAAATGTATGTAAAAAGAAGAACAAGCAGTTTAAGTAAGAGGGGTTAACATGCAATATGTGGATAAAAGCATTGGGACACTTGCCACAACAGGGACTTTAATGACACTGCATTCAAATCCATTGACTTTAAAATGGAGTTGATCCCCCTTTGCAGCTATAACAGCTCCTGTGCGAGTTCCTGTGGGAGTTTATTCTGTAGAGCATTTATGAAGTCAGAGACTGATGTTGGACAAGAAGGTCTGACTTGCAATCTCAGTTCCAGTTCATCCCAATGGTGCTGGATGGGGTTAAGGTCAGGACTCTGTGGGGGTCAGTCAAGTTCTTCCACACTGAGCTCACTTTGTGAACTGGGGCACAGTCATGCTGGAACAGACAAGATTACAACAGACAACTACAACAAGAGATGGAGATAAAAATATGCCAGCCAGTTACAGTGAAGGCCAGTGTGTGTGAAACATTGCAAGAACTATAAAAGCATTGAGAGATGTTTCCATGTGAAGTATTGTTTTCCAGGTACTCCTCCTATTATTACTCCTATTATAAATGAAAGAAACGAAAAAGCTTATAGTAAGCTGCAGTTGGCTTTGAGGACATAAGGTCAAATGTACCTCCAGTATAATCAAGAAGAGTTCCACACAGTCTGCAAAGAATAAAATCAAGATAGCAAAAGTGAAGTACATAGTGATTTGTTTACTGCTATGCTGTGTATACATGATGAAACAATACAGTACAGTCTGTAAGCAGATGAACATTTTAGCATTTTCTATTTTTCAGTATTTTGGCTTCTTTATAATTCAGCTCCTTCTGAAATGAACTAATTATTAACTAATGTTAAAGCTCTCTTTTGAGTCTGTTTTCGTCCATATTGGGTAAATCGTTTAAGAATAATTTTTATACACAGTTCTGTAATGAATGTATTTCTAGTTTTATGAAGAGTATTTGAATTGTAGGGCCCCTTGAAAAGAATAATCAGACTGTTTAACTGTGTCTCGTATCCGATAAGGCACAAAAGCAAGCTCTCTTTAAAAAAGAGAAAGAAAAAGGTCATTTATGAAGGTCATTTTCTCTGAATAGTGAAATGAGGACACAGCAGTAAAAAATGGTAAAATGAAGCCCTACAAGACTCCATCTGAAATTCCATCCATCCATTTTCTACTCCTTTATCCTGCGCTCAGGGTCAGTTGGGGGGCTGGAGCCTATCCCAGCTGCTATGGGCGAAGATGGGGTACACACTGGACAGTCACTAGCATGTGGCAGGGCCAAATACAGAGATAGAGTTCATGTTCAAAGTCACATCTAGGGGCATCTTGGTGTGCTCAATCCACAATCACGCATGTTTCTGGTGGTGGGAGGAAACCAGAGTTCCCGGACGACACCCATGCAGTCACGGGGAAGATGCAAACTCCACACAGAAAGACCCTGCGCCCGACCCAGGAGTCGAACCCAGGACCTCCTTGCTGTTAGGCAACACCAGAGTGCCGTCCCCGTCTGAAATTTACTTTTTAACAATGGAAAATGAATGTTTGGTGTATTTACTTTGAACAGACTTCTTTATTCAAAGTAAAGTTTTAAGGAGAGAAAAAGGTAACATACATTTAATCGGCATGCCAAAGAAAAAAATCACAATGTATAAAGGTGGATGTATATTAATGACTTTAATGGGTCAAAGAAAGAAACTAAGACAACAAAAACATAATTTCCCTCAAGAAGGAACATCATAGCCACCTTTGGTTGCAAGCTAATAAAACAAGAAGTCATTTTGGACCATTTCTGTTGAATTTTAACACAGTGTCAACATCAGCAGTTCATTACAAAGACGAAAAGCATCAACAATGGAGATACAAGGTTTTTCCACAAAAAGACATATTATTGTAGATGAACAATTGAACACTAAAATTTGAACACCTTTGACAAGTACAGCTACTCTGTCAGAAACAAAAATTAAATAATTTTTTTTTTCTGGTCAATTTCTGATTATTGAATTAAATTAACATAAATGTGTGGGTCCATTCATCCAGCCACCTCAGTTACAAGTACACGACGGTACTTCTGAAGAAGAACCTGTATAGGTGAATCTAGATACATGTTCATGCCATTCATTTAATGGGATAAAGCATTCATAGTGTGTGACTTGAAACCAGACTAGAATGAGGAATGCTCTTTTTCTTCTTGTCTTTCTCTTTAACCTGCTTGTGCAAATGTGTGTATCCTAAGTTGTTGTCAGGGCACTCTAAATTATTTTGCTCTGGACCCGTGTCTGAGTCTGTGGACGCAGCCTCGTTAGAGTTGAACTCTTCCATCTTCCTTCTAAAACACACTAGATCTGGAGCAGTAGCCATGATATACGATCTCACCTCGCCCTGTAATCTGAGTTAGTCTATATGGCACGTGTTAGTGTTTTTCCTGCTTTCATGTGATAATATATGAAGTAAAATGGAGGATAAGGATAAGTAACAGTGGACTGTCATATAGATTTTGCAGTTTCAGCCATTGAGCTTTTATTGCTACTGTGCAAGAAGTGACAGCAAGTGACAATATTACCTGTCACAGTCACTTAATGTCCAGTGTTGAAGTTATAACATGAAAACCAGTGGGGCGGCATCAGTGAAGTTTAAGTAGCCCAAATAAATGGAAAAATAAAGCGAGAATAAATCCATAAATAAGGAAGAGCGGAACACAAATGAATCCATGAAACAAAACGGAAACGGTTTAAGATTTCACCGTTTCAGAATATTGTACAATCTGTATTAATGAAAATGGTTTACTTTAATTTATGGAATGATCCTTTTATTATTTACCATACTGTTACATCTTGAACATCGATTTATCATTTATTTATTCAATTGGATATTGGTTAATTCATCACTCCAATCTGTTTCCATATTACTTATAGATCTGTCAAACTTATAGATTTGTTGGCACTCTGTAGTTTCCTCTGTAGTGTCACATCTTGATCTCATCAGTGGGATTATTAGATAACGTTGCTCTGCTAAATATCTGTCTGATACTTCTGATCAGACATCGGGGCCCAACTCCACGCCTTTAAAAATAAGGATGCCAGATAATATTAGCATAAAGCAATAATGACAAAGAAACAACCACGTTTTAGGATCCCTATAAACACTTCAGTGTTTAAAAATGAGAGTGCAAAACCCTTTTCAATCTTAAAGAACCTCCACATGATATACAAGCTCTTAGAGGATGACTTAAAGGTGTGTAAAGTCTTTACAGGAGGTGAAAGTTTAACATATCTTTACAAGATTTCCACACTAATATGTTGTAAACATTTGTTTCTAAATTGCAAAACGTTAATTTATTAAATGCATTTTTAACCAAACAATTAAAAATGCGTATTATTTGTGATAATTTCTTGAGTAAATAAAGTATTTTATTTAGGTTAATTGGCCTAGCAAAAGGCTTGACCATTATAAGTGCCGTAGCTAGCTGAAGATAGCATGGATAGCATAGTCATGTTTATATATTTAGTGCAAATACAAGTCAATAGGATGAACTTGATGATGAGCTTCTATGAATAAATTTTATGAACCTGATCTACACGTACTGCATGAGGGTCCTGTCGTGGCTCACCAAAGACAATCATTTGAATTTAATTGAATTTGTACTGACTACAGACTCACACTGAAACAGGGAAGTGTTTCCATTTTCAGCTAAAAGCATCTTGCTCATTGTATGTTGCAAGTGATTGAACACGGAACTCTGAAAGGTCCTTTGAGGAACCACAAGTAGCTCTTCTGTCACTTCAGAGATTTCTATGGGGACCTTTGGTTTTAACAGGGCACTTGTAAGTACAAGTACAACAACAAGGCTACATAGAGCAACAGCTAGAATATATCAGTGGGCAAATCTTGTTGGAAAAACTGTAAAAAACCTTCACAGACTTACTTATGTGCTTTGAAGCAATGGCCAGGGAGCCCCTGCTTGTGAAGCATGGCTGCACACCAAAGGTCGTTGAAATTCTGCAAGGAGAGGTTTGTTGTCAGGGTCTCCTGTCAGGGTCTCTCTTCTTTATGTGTGTCACAGCAGCAGTGCTCAGAGAAGCATAGAGTAGGTGTAAAATGTCAAAATAATGATCATATAATAAACAGTTTTCAGCCAACTTTTATTAATGCAGTTATTACTTCTACTTTAGTTTGCAGTCACCTGTGGTGGGCTTTCACAATGGGTGCTATGTAGAAGCCTATACTTGCATCAGTAGGTTTCTACATTCAAACCTTACATCTCTCCAGATATATATTAATAGAATTTGTCTTTCTGCCCTTTATTCTGTTGAAATCAGCTTTTAGGACTAGTTGCATGTCCGAGCTGGGTAGGTTATGTGGAACTGGACATTTCCATAGTCACACACAGAACTGGTAAATTAAAAAGCTTTCTGAGGTTAATTTGCGAAATCCTACACCAAAAAAATGAGAGAAATCCAGTCAGACTGTATGTCCAAGCACAACCGATTAAGACGCTTTATTTTAAAGATTGTGCCAGAATTGTTTTGACCCAACCGGGGAACTGGACATCTGGTGTGTGACTGCGGAAAGAGACCAGAAAGTGTCATCACATTTATTGTGATAGTTTTGTCATTGTTACCAGCGTCACTGGCTGTTGGATCCACCAATCGTACCATGATAACCCAGACTGCTCATGTGTTTAGAAGATAAAAGTAGCTAAGACCCTCCCACAACTGGTAATAAAAGGTGATTCATGTTACATCGGCCTCAAACATTTGAATGTCTTGTCAAGTGTATGTTCTTTTTCACACAATATTACAATGTGTTTGTAGGAAAAGAGGAACACAGGTTAGGAAATGCTTTACATTCACAATATTACAGATATGTTCTAAGGTATGTTTCAGTAAACAAGATGGGCTCCTCACGTAAATCCTGGCCATCTGCACTCATGAATATATTCCTGTTGTTATTTATGTCAAGTGAAGCCAGATTGAGAGAGAAAAAAACTGTTATTTACATAAAAGTAAGGATAACAGGATTAAGACAGAACACTAAATGTTCTATATAAATCAAAGGATTATTACTGGGACCAAAACTATTGGCACCCTTGGTGAAAGCGGGTAATAAAAAAGCTTTCTGGGGTTAATTTGCTAAATCCTACACGAAAAATGAGAGAAACTCAGTATAAGTGTTTGTCCAAGCACAGCCGATTAAGGCACTTTATTTTCAAGATTGTGTCAGACTTTCTTTGCCCCAACTGTATCAGCATTTGATTGCTGACCATGTTACGCACTTCTGCTTGCACTGCACTCTTGAGAGATGATAGCAGGGCATCAAAAAATCCAATTATTAGCTCACGAGTGAAGTGGCCCCTACATAAACCAATGGCATGCTGAAAGGTCATGGAGCTCTCTGTACTGAGACTGAGAGGTTGAGAATGAAAGAAAATGTGAGGGAAGATTGAGTTGGGTAAAAATGTTGTAAAAGAAAAAGAGATTCTAATGACATTTGCTGCAAAAGTCCCAGATACTTACGTTAGAATATATCCAGTATATATGAAAAGCCATGCATCATTTTTTAATCAGAATTTCTACAATGCCTTTATTGCGTTTTAACATTTCAAGGCAGTTCAGTGTGTTCCAGAACATCAATACTTTAACCAGAAATGAATGAAATAACTAATTGTAGGTAGTGTAGTTCTTATGACATTTGCTGGAAAAGTCCCAGATAATTGAGTTAGTATACCATTGATTCAGTTTACATAAACTGAACTCTAAATGTTCACATATAGAAGTTACAGACAGCTGTACACTGTGTGCCAAATAAACATAGTTAAAGGACAGTATTGAACTAAATGAACTCATCTTAATTCCATTTTAGAGCACTAATTAAAGTTCCTATTTGCACTCCCCTCAGGAGTATTCTAAGAAAACAGCTCTTGACCTTCCTCATGATCTCTGTGTAAACACCCATGAAATCTCCACTCTAACCTGAACGAAGACCTCGTTCAGTGTTTACTGGCTCTGTCTCCTTCATGCTTTCATCATGAGTGAAAATTAACTCAATTAAGTGGACAGCACACATGGAACTGAGAGTCAGAGAATGCCAGCTACCTGGTTTGGACAGGGCTCATCTTTGAAAGGAGTACAAAGTGACAACCTGTACACAGTCACCAGAATCAAAAACTACATTTTATAGCAATGTGAAGGATATATCAGTTAATTGTACACTCACACACAAATTTCTTTTTACCCAACTTTGCTGCATAATAGCACAGAACTGTTATGAACTGAACCATTGATCCAAGACAGGATGGATCCATACTTTCTTGTTGTTTGTGCAAAATTCTGACCCTGTCATCTGAATGTCGCAGCTGAAATCGAGACTCATCAGACCAGGCAACATTTCTCAATTCTTGTATTTTCCCATTTTGGTGAGCCTGTGCAAATTGCAGCCTCAGGTTCCTGTTCTTAGCTGACAGGACTGGCCCCCGGTGTGGTCTTCTGCTGCTGTAGCCCATCTGCTTCAAGGTTGTGCAGTAAGGGGTTTCTGGATACCTTGGTTGTAATGAGTATATAGGTGCTTTTCTATCATCTCGAACCAGTCTGCTCTGGGTCTTCTCCTGTATCCTCCGACATCAACAAGCCAATTTCGTCCACACAACCTCTTTTTTCTCTTTTTCTGACCATTCTCTATAATACTAGAGATGGCTGTGCATGAAAATCCCAGTAGATTAGCAGTCTCTGAAATACTCAGACCAGCCCATCTAACACCAACAACCATCCACTTTTTTCTCCATTCCGATGTGCAATTTGTCTTCACCATGTCTAGATGCCTAAAAATGCATTGAGTTGCTGCCATGGCCATTTAAGTTAATAAGCAATGTAACCTAATAAACTTTATTAAGTGTACCTAATAAAGTGACTGGTGAGCATATATAATTTGTATAGCTGCATGCTCTAATTTTAGAAGGAAAATCTATTTTGTACTTGTACAAGCCGCACCGCATTTTAAACCGCATGTGTCTCACGTCGAGCCGTGATCAAGCATTAAAACGGCTCATGTTTTTTAAAAATGGTTTAAATTGGGCTCGGGACGAAAATTACAGTTACTGTGCCTGACTGGGCCGGTTGGGACACGAGGTGCTCGGGGTCGGGTCAGGTTAAATTTTTTGGTCCCGATATAAGCTCAGGTTATGAGGCAAATGTTTTGGGCAGCATGGAAACAGTCTGGAATTTACGGTATTAGTGGTGGAGCCAAACCCGAATACCATATTCAGAAAACCACAAATAGGGTGTTTTTTACGAATACCCTATTCGGACAAAAACTTTTAAAAAATTGTATTCGGGAAACCCAGATGGCGGACCTTCAACTAATCTAGTGGATCTCGGCAGGTCAGGGGTGATTCTATGCAAATTTCCTCATTCTGATGTCACAACAGGGGAGCGTCCAAAAGGCTCATAGAAGCACATGATGCCTGACACCAAAATCTTTCAGTTGACTCACAGAAAATGGATGGATTTTTTTTTTCATGCTTGTAGTGTTAATAGGGTCCTCAGAGACACAAATGGAAATACCGAACTATGCAAAAAATGGAGTTTGCATAATATGACCCCATTAATACAGTGTTTACCCTCTTCTGGCATCTTCATATATTTGTACCCTTTTCTCCTTCATTATTATTCAGACAGCAACTAAGACACATGACTAGCCGGTAAGCTCTAGTTAGAGTTAAAACTGACAGTGGAGCTGGCACATATTGAAATCATTCATCTCGGATGGCACCATTGCTAGGTTATGCAGACTAGTTTGATCATTTCCTAGTGTAGCGAACCGATGGATTCTTCAAACTGGGACAGTGGGACAAAAGCCATGTTTTAGTGTTCAGACTAGAAGGTTGTCTCAGCTTTTTAGGGTTTATTAATGACATAAGTCAGATTATGTATAGGAAACTAACTCACTGCACAAGGCCAAGCCAGGCTCATGTTCCATTTATTTGCCGCTCCTCTGGTTTGGTGATTTCCCTCTGAAGGACTGATCTTGTTTGTACTCTGGTTTAAATGAGAATTATGCTATTCTGCCCAGTGACTGTGTTATCACAGCTTCTAAGCTGTTTACTCTGTAGTGAGTCTGTGGTTTTAGTTTGTGTGTGTACCTCACTCTGTGTTTCTGTAATTTTTGGAATGGTTTGGTTATCCCTTTTTGTGATGAAACCATATGGATTAACTATTAATGACTGCATCTCAATGTTTCCTGCATCAGCCTCACTTCTGGACATGACAATGTACACAGACACACACTTGTGGCAACCCTGGAACCACAGAGCTCCTCACAAATACCAAACTATAAATGAGCTGGTGGAATTAAAGCCTTCCTCTTCAAAAAAAAAAAAAAAATCCTTGGTATTCACATTGTTTTACTTATTGTTAACTAATGATCAGGAAAAAATGTAAAACAGGTTAGCATTAAAATTTAGCATTTAAAAAAGGCAAACACCCCTCATGCTCATGGCACATTAAAAGACAGGCCGACAGCTTTTGTTCAGTAGCATGGACAGAATTCTGACTAAATAATTTGAGAGATTTTAATAATGAAAAAACAGTCTCCTAAAGACAGGCACGTTCCCTCTGTGGCTTTTTCCTGCCTGTCGCTCCAGCAGACAGTAATACATTAAATTAGGTATGGATTATTACAGGAAACGGGCACACTTTAATCTTATAATATCCCTCCAGTGGCCTTGTGTCACTGCTGGGCTGCTATAGCACTGAGCACAATACCAAGGAAGGTTTTACGTAGATTTGATCAATGGGAAAGACCTTTTATTATAATTTACTTCAGATTGGTTGGGGACATATGCAGGCCTGCTGTCAGACATCCAAATAATCCTTCCGTTCTATTCAGATGAACATACTGCTGCTTAGGAAAGGACAGAATCAGTTACAGATCTGCCTGGACTTTATTATTAATGCCTGCACTCGTTGAGTTGGACCACACATTATGCCCACTTATGCCCTCAAATTCTAGTGCCATTCCCGCCCACACCCATGAGCTTCTGCTACACAATAAGCCAGAAACACATGGGTGAAGGTAGGAATGGCTAGAATGGTCCCTTTCTCACTGGGGCATGATCTTGCACACGTCCAGCCATTGTAATTCACAACCATGGCTCAGAGCATACCCAGCATATCCAGAAGAATGCCCCAGTATACAGTCTGCCATAGCATTCCCATCTGCCCCTCCAGCACACAGTAATACATTAAATTAGGTATGGATTATTGCAGGAAACTGGCACATTTTAATCTTATACTATCCATCCAATGGCCTTGTGTCATTGGTGGGCTGCTATAGCCCTGAGCACAATACCAAGGAAGAGGTTATGTAAATAAGAACAATGTAAAAGACCTTTTCTAATTATTCATTTCTGATTAGTTGGGGGACATCCTGTAAGACATCAAAATAATCCTTCAGTTCCCTTCAGCTTTCACTCCTTTAAGAAGGGACCGAATCAATTACAAGTCCACCTAGACTTCATGATTAATTTCGACCACACATCATACCTATTAAGGCCTCAAAATCTAGTGCCATTCCTGCCTGCACCCACGTTCTCTGGGCCGTGATCTTGCCCACAACCGCCCATGTATAGCTTTTGTAATTCCCATCTCAGGCATGCAAGAGCAGCCCACCTTGATGTGGCAGAACTCCAGACCTCCACACTCACTGTACCTCAGCACAACCAGCCACGTGAATAAACAATCGAATAAGAGTAAATGTTTGTGTATTATGGGATAAACAAAATGATGTCTTTTCCAAGCACCTCAGCTTCACTCTTTTTATCTGGATCAATAACACAATATATTGTCAGTTCATTATGATAAGGGCCTGCAAAGTGTCTGCCTGTCAGCCAGCTTTCTGCCAGGCAATTTGTAAATGCTAAATAAATGTTTTGGGAGGAAAATTGAAAATGAACAAGCCTTCTCTGTAGCCGCCCCTTTCCTCTGGACCTCCCTACCCTACCTCTGGAACATTAATTGTACTTATGCTGTCTTCATTTATATGTTTTAAATACAATTTATTTTAACTTTCTATGTTAGTGTGTCAATGTAAGTCTATTAATGTATTGTGTCTCCATGCAAAGCGTCTTTGAGTATCTTTAAAAATGCTCTATATATATAATGTATGACTATTATTATTTATTATGTTCATATCATGTTATAGTGTATGGAAAAACTTATTGGGAGACCTGACCATAACACCATCAAGGACTTTAATGACATTTCATTCAAAATGTTTGAATTTCTTTGGGAATTTCTGTGAGAATTTGTTCTATAGAGCATTTATGAGGTCAGACACAGATGTTGGCAGCTGCAATTTATGTCACAGATCGCTCATGCCCTCAGGTGAACCCATTTAGAATCAGTTTCTCGTCCGTCTTTCTTTTCCTGAGTAACAGCTGAAGCTGTCTTTACCACATACACCTATCCAACTTAGTTTGAACCAAACAGCAACTACAAAAAGGGCATCCACCTTCTGACTCAGTTTGCTTAAATGTAAATATGAGTGTGAGTAGAGCAGTGGAGGAAGAGCCCTTTCCCTATTGGCCTCCCAAATAAAAAAGACCAATACAAGGAATTGACTTTAAGAAAAGATGTACATAACAACATTTGAATTAAAGATTAAATAATCCGCAATTTTTCAATCTGATATTTTTTCCACTTGCATGAACACCACCATTTATGATGGTCAACAATTTCTCTATGATTTTTTAGTGCCCATCGCCCATCAATGCATTTTGAGTCAGTAGAGCTGTCTGTTTTCCTACAGTGACGCACATTAAAATGATTGCCTATAGTAAGTGATGGTGTGGTGCAGGTGCAGGAAATGAGGATTTTGGTGATGAAATGATGCTGATTCATTTTTAAAAGTATTAGTCAAGCTCTGACATTAATCTTGTTAAGGGAAACTGACAAATATAGTCTGATGAAATCCTTTTGTCAAGGATTAAGATGACATAATATACTGTACTTGCATGCAAACAGCAGATGTATCTGAATCAGGTACGTTCGAAGCTCCAGTGTGTGGTTACATTTATAGATGGTGTAGAAGTGGCTCAGTATGCAAACCTGTGTTAAAAGAGTTTCTGAGAGATCTGGCACATTTTACCAAGTTACAAGTATGTTTTCCAATCTAGAATGTCAATTTTGCATTTGAATGTACAAGCTTTTTTCATTGAATGAGTTTGTAATGCTGAATGAGTGCATGCATTTAAATAAAGGACAGAAAAACTGGAAAAAGGGCACATCAATTTGACTATGAGAGCTTACTTCAAATGCACCACAACAGCCCGCAGCATCAATCTTCTGCCTTGCAGACTCCTAGCAGAAGACAATAGATAGGACTGCTTTTAGTCAGGCTGCTGCAGGAGCCAGCAGCCACAATCAATACACTGAAAGAGAGGGATTGCTCAGTATAAGCCGCATTAAAACATAAAAGTTTGGAAAAAAATAAACAAATAAAACTAATCAATGTTGTGAAAAACAGAAGAATACATGCTTGAAATTTACTACCAACCCACAGCTGAGCAAAACAATCAATGACCTAAACAAACAATGGCTGAAAAAGAAGAATGCACTGTGATTGGCATGTAAAACTCATTTATAATAAGTAAGTCATGACTGTAGGTCCAGCTGACTCATAGGGGGTTTTTTGTGCGTGATGATAATGGGCTGCAGGTGATCAAAGGAATATCAAATCATCAAGCCCAAATATTTTGACCCCAATAACTGAAAACCTCACTATATTCATTCAAAAAATATATTATGCAATCTAATTCCATATGCCGTCTCATGGAGAGCTCTTTCTTCTCTTTCATAAAGGCCTGTATCCTTTCTCAGCTCCTTGAAATGGTGGATGAGGCAGATCATTTCCAAAAGTTAAGGGTTCTTTCTAAAAATTCAGTTTTTTAAGTCAAATTGCAGACTGTGTGAACTTGGTCGTAATTATCCATCATTTGCTTCCAGCTTGCATTGGAGCCCCTTGCATAGCAAATATATGAGTGAAGGAGGACTATTAGCATAGCCTTTTTTTACACTGCTGGTATGACTCATATCCTTGCTCTGGTGAAGCAGCCAAAAGGAAAATGTTCACTAAGACATGTCACTCATACTGAGCACTTTTTAAATTCTAACCCCTGACATCATTTAGTTCAAAAACCATTCCTGGCAGGTCAGAACAAAGACATAATTGACAATTGCCAACCCCATTCTTTCAAATGACCCAGCAATTTCGATATGACAAAGAACTTTAAGGCAGGCAAAGTCTTTCTTTTTAATACATTTGCTCTAAGATTCATTTCTTTCAGACTGTGTTATTTATAATAGCGGCAGATGCAATAACATTCAAATTTAATCTCCAAACAGAGTGAGAATCTGTGATAAAATTGGACAACGTTTGAAATGGGGTTTGGTCAGGGTAGAAATGTGTAAACCTCCGAGAAGTTCTGAGGGAGTGGCCTTCAACATCATCCACAAGTTATGAGTTCAAATTTGGTCCCAAACTGTCAGAAATATACACACTTCAACCAGTCAATGTAGATTAAAATTATTTATCAGTCGCAGAAGCTGCATCACTCATTGGCAGTGAAAGCTTGGAGCAATGCTAGCTCTTTTCAATTAAGACCAATGATCACTTTGATGGAGATTTAGCTTCTTGACAGGAAAATCTGAACTTTGTTTAATTAACGATGTGGCACATTTATAAGAATGATAAAAGTTGCCAATACTGCCTGAAGGCCAAAGATTTTGAATCTACCCTATAAGAACAGTAATCAACTCCTTAGGATTTTACAGGTTTGTACTGTTATTATGACCATGCGAAAGACCTTTTCAGTTTCATTTCTAGCACTTAGAAAAGTACAACCATACTTTTTCTCACTATCTATATTAATAATAATGATGTCAAGGTTATAAAATATTATCAATGGAATTCTGCCCCTGCCTAAAAAAAGTCTGAAGAACCGAACTGAAACAAAATGCCCAGACTCTGAGACCTTCTTGGTAGGGCAATATACATTTCCAGATACTTCCAGGATGAGTCATTGCTGTGGTCTTGGAGAGAATATAATATGCTAGCCACTTCTGGGAAAATTCACCACTGTACCAAGTTTTCTTATTTTGGAGATAATGGCTTTGGTTCTCTTGGGCCCCATTACAAATTACTTTGAAAGTCTTTCAAGACTGATATTTCAATAATGGTCCTCTTCATTTTCTTTGAACCAGGGCCATACCCAGGACTTTTCTTCTTGCGGGAAGGGGCAGCTAGGTCCAGTCATTTTATATGGGCAGCCCCTGGCTGATTATTACAAAAGCTACTTTAAATTATTTTACTATTATGGTAGTCAATTCAATGAGGCCAGTGCAGTCTCATGCTAAACGTCTTTGTACCATTCCATTTGGTACATGATGTTTATTTGGGTGCCTAGTGTGATCCACACAATTATAGTATTGCTTTATCCCCACACTTAACATGTACAACCTTTATTAATCTATAGTGAGACATGCCCTCTCTTCTATAGTTTTAAATTTAAAATTTAAAATTTAAATGTCACTGGGCATTGCCTTTCGATTCTCCATCCACTGTGATGGTGATCTTGTTAAAAGTAGCGTATCAGAGCCCTGCAATTTTCTGCCCTCTGGCAAGGCTAATAGCTATAAAAGGCTTGGATATCAATACTGTTTTTTTTCCAAGATTTGTGCTGGATGTCTTAATCTGTCTGCTCGTATTATATTGTGCACACTTTAATGCATAATAATATTTACTATTGTTTGGCAAATTTCTTATCAAGTTTATGTATGCTGTTTACTTACACACACACACACACACACACACACACACACACACACACACACACACACACACACACACACACACATACACACAC
>JBBMFX010570617.1:0-14864 GCA_037832545.1 Rhabdalestes septentrionalis | reverse complement strand
CTGGGACACTAAGTGTGGGGGACATGTCCCTCCTAGCTATAATGGTTCCAGCACCCATGATCCAAGTCATATACATTATACGATACATCATCACCCTGGACCGTAGGTGCAACATACAACACAACTCAGCCACAACACAGATCACCAATAAAGGTTAAAAAAAAAGTGGGGGATTGAATTATAATTCAACTTGTTGCCCCGGGACAGAATGCTCCTTTCTGTTCTGAAGGTTTCTGCATTGTTCACTTTGAAAGCAGCATCACATTTTTCAGCTCTTTGTGGACTTCTGCTGTAAACCATGGCTTCTGGTTTGCACACATCCTGACAGGCTTCATGACGGTAACCTCCTCAATGCAACTCCTGGTCTGGTACATACCTTCTCTCATCTCGTTATTGTTACAGGTTTTACACGATGATAAAGCTAATAGAACAATAACATTAGCATCATGCTGTCTTTATAATATTAGTTGCTTCACTTTCATTCACTGTTAGCCTTTGCGAGAGTTTCCATTTAATCATCAAAGTGTAAAATGTAAAGTGTAAAGTGTAGCCCAACGGCATTTTACTTCCAAATGGCCACTCCACAAAAGACTTGTGTGTCTGTATAAGATAGTGACTCTAAATGATGTCTCGTTGCAAAAATATGCTGGGTGTGGGATTTTCAAGAGTGTAAACATTTTTTGGAATCAACATTAAATTTTAATTTCAAAAACGATTGAAGATACCAAAAGAGGGAAAAAAGGGAGATGTTTTAAACCAGCAATCTTTAAATCAACTGAAAAGTTGTTCCATATTTACAAGCTTTTTCTGCACTTTTTTCTCTGCAGCACCCAGCTCGGACACAAAGAGAATGCTAACAGCCTGCTGATCTGACGCATGTGCATAAGTTAAAACTCAAAAACGCTTGTTTACACCTGCCAAGGATACTAAAAGCTTCACAAACAAGGGGTAACATTCATGTAAGTGCAGTGTCAACAGTTATTTTCTCCCTGGCTTTTGGCTTTTGCATGGAAAAGTTGTGTGTGTTGGATTTGATAATGGCAGATTTGATGTGCTTGCTCTCGGTGGGATTAATTTTGAACTAGGTCAACAGCTTTAAGAGATGAGTTAGACTATCTAGATCTTCCAGGATATTTGAGGTTATTTCTAAAATCAGTAGATGACTGGTGTTAAACTCAGATGCTGACTTAACAGCTCATCTCAGAACCACAATTATCGGAGTTTAGCCAGGTTACGAAATGCTTACCATAGAAGATACAGCTGAAAGTCTGAAAATGTTATGACATCCTGTCAAAAAGTTTTGCTTTTAAGTTTGTTTAAGGTTTTTACCTGAAGCGCTTAACAGTGAGTTAAGAAATGAGCATAGAATGTTTGTTGGAACTTTGTTCCCAATATTTCTGTTTTTGTTGTGGCTCAGTGGCATGTGGATGGAAATGTTCACTTTCTGCCCAAAAAGATGGTCCAAAAAAAAACAACCACACTCTTGAACACACAATCATTCAAACAGAATTAATTCTGTCTGTCTTCACACCAAAATAAATCATTCATGAGACACTTCAAAGAGAAAGAATCTTAAAAGATATTTAATCTTAGATCTAACCCCAGTTTAGGTTACATTTAAATGTATAACTGTAGTCACGTTAAGTTCCCCTAGTTTTAATTTTGCCTTAATTAGTCTGTAATTTACTTTACACACACACACACAAACACACACCATTCCCCTGAAATATTCATGCAGTCTAGTGAGTGCCTGCCTGTATGTCTGCCTGTAAGTCAAAATTCCAGTAAGATGGAGATGCACTGGCTTGTCTGCAATCTGAAACACAGGGCTATCACACCAACAGACCAAGTAGGGAGGGCAGCACAGGCCTGGTGCTGTGTCTTTGTCTGAAGGCATCAGTCCCCAGTAATGTAGATAGAAAATAAAGAAAATAAAAAAAGGGAAAGCTATAAATCCACTGCCAGTATGGTGACCCTCTACTGGGCCATGCAAAAAAGGAAGGTAAGTGGGACCACTGTTTGCAATATTACAGTGACCGAAATGTGTGTGTGTGCATGTGTGTGTGTATGTGTGTGTAAGTATGTTTAAAAGTCTATAAAAACTCGGGAACACTTCCTTAAAACCCGGGTTTATGTTTCACGTATTGATCTTAAATGTTAATACAAGCTACTATGAATTACTCAGCAACTATGGTAGATTTAATATCTATTAATAATTCACTATATACCACAAATGAATCAGAAAGTACTATGTTTGATTTTGTAACTACTCTGAATGATTCAGTTTCTACGATTAATGGGTCAATATATACACTGATTGTTACTGTACTCACTTTGAAAGATCAATTATTCAGTAGCTAAATGTACTTCACAGCAAGGAAGATGATTCTAAAGACCATAAAGTAGTGGCACCTCTGAGGTTCCCTTAAGCAAGGTACTGTCCCCACACACTACTCCCCAGGTGCTGTGTTCCTGGCGCTGTGGTGTGTCCACATTAGTGATGGGTCGTTCTTGAACGATTCGTTCATTTTGACTCTGGGACAATGAGTCATCTCGTATGAGTGATTCGTTCAGTCGCGCATGCGCATTTGCGCAACATGCTATAGTTTCTGTATTGGAATTATTGAGTCTCAAACCCAAAGACTTGAGAGATTAACTAATCAATTCTCTTTCCGGCTCAGGCTGCATTGGTTAGCTAATTGGGCTGTCAGGTGATGAACGAACGATTCAAACCCGAAAACTTGTCAGATAAGAGGCGAGGTGAGTGTATCATAGACTAAAGACACAGGTAAACAATGAATGACACTTTTCTGTTCCTTATAGCATTATAGTTTTGCCTTTTTATAGTATGATCAACGTTCGTGTAAGCAGTAGGTTTGTTAGGGAAGTAACACGTAACATTTTAATTATATTTTGCTAAAATGAACGAAATTAACGAGATGACTCGAAAAAAGATTCGTTCATTTTGCTGAACGAGACTCGAAAATCCGAGTCGGTAAAATGATCCGAACTTCCCATCACTAGTCCACATATGACAGAATGTCCACTTTCGCTTCACTTCACTAAAAAACTAAATAAATTCCCCAAACTTTTGAGGTCTGCTTCATGACGAAAAGGAGCCATCAGCTGTCCAGAGGAAGCTGTGTGAAATTAGCTGAAAAAATATTTTTAATCTGCTATCAAGTCACCCAAGAAATTCTCTCTAAGCAGAGCAACACACACCATTCACCTGTCTTTCACTGGTAACGTGGCTCAACATTTTCTACAGAAAACACACACAGCCACACATTACCCCCATATCGCCATTTGACAACAGGCACCTAGCTTTGTGTAGCACAAATCTCAGAGAGAACCTTCGGCCAAGTTATAATGTTGGACTATTCATTACTGCTGTCTAATATAGCTATGGATACATCCACACAAATAAGCTTAATGTTCCAATTTCAGTATTTTATTTCATTAAAACCCTAGAAATTAAATGATGGTTGTTTTCATAAAACAAGAGTCATAATTCATATTAACATGCCCCTTCTTCAGCCTCCTTTTATCCAGGCTGTGTTACTGTGATTTTAACGTAAATATGCCGCAGGTTATAGAAAAGAATCGCCCCCTTTTTTAAATATTCACATTATATTACTTTGCTGCCTGATCTGAAGACAAAAAAATGTATTCAGTAATATTAATAATAATATTTATCCAGTGCAACTTCTAACATCCAAGTGAAAAATACAATAGCAGCAGTTTAGAAAAATAATGCACCAAACGTAAAAAAAAAGAATCACCTCTTATAAAAAAAACTAATCACATTTTCTATTCATTTTCCATTAGTTCCTGGATGGCCAAGAAGTTGCAGGATGTAATTTTGTTCACCGACCTGCTGCCAGGCAAACTGCAGGGGGTTCAGCTGGTGTCCTGTAATGTCCTTCAGATGGGATAAAAACAGGCGTTCAGTAATTTCATGGCCACAGGTGTCAAGCCCACAGGTCTGTAGTCATTAAGTCCTGTGATGGTTGGTTCCTTGTGGACTGGGATAATGGTGAAGGGAACTACACACCGTTCCAGGGATCTACTGATGATGTGGGTGAAGATGGGAGCCGGCTGATCAGCACAGGTTTTGAGGCAGGAGGGGGATTCACAATCTGGCCTTCTTAAATTTTCTGTTTCTGGAATAGCCGACTCACATCCACTTCGGGGGTTGGGGTAAGAGGTGTAATAGAGGTAATTGACTGTGCTGGGGAGGGGGAGGGTCATTGTCTGTGGGGTAGGATGGGTGAAGGGTGTGAAACTGTCCATCTCAAACCTGCAGTAGAATTCCCCAGCTTCTCTGCCAGGTCTTTGTTTGCTTCAGCAGGGGGTGGGGGGTCATCTGTTGCTGGTGATGTCTTGCTGGCCTCTTTGTTCTTTCAGTTTCCCAGAGTATCTCTGTTTTGCCCCTTTGGTTTCCCTGGTTAGTGTGTTCCTGGCTTCCTTGTACAGGGCCCTGTCCTTATGTGCTTATTTTTGCAGGTGTCCTCCTTGCTCCTTGTCCTGAAGATGATGTTGCAGTTTGGGAGGGAACCAAGGTTTATTGTTGTATATGCAGTAGGCCTTAGACTCAAAAAGATATATGACATCACATTGTCCGTCCAGATGATCAGATGCAGCTTCAGTGCAGGCACAACAGTCATGCAGTTCCATTCTTCACAGTTTGGCATGTTTAAGTTGTTGCCTGTGAGCTGGAATAAGACGGACCAGGCAGTGATGCACAGGGTACATGGCGATAGGCGTCTTTTAAAGTGGTGTAACAGTGGTGTCTCTGGTGGGGCAGTTAATATTTAGGGTTTAGGAAGTTCATGGTTTAGTTTCGCTCCGCAAGGATGATAAGTAAGGAGTTTGGAAAGTTTCTTTCCACAGTGGTGATCTGGTCGGCCAGTATGCATGATGAGTCGTTTGCGTTGGCCTGGGGATGATTGTGAACTCTGACTAGGATTAAGGAAGTAAATTCCCATGGTGTATAAACGGTTTCAGTGGATGAAAAAACTTTCCAGGTTAGGGCTGAAGGACTTTTTAAACACCGTTACATCAGTACACCAAACTTGGTTAATGTAGAAGAAGACCACCCAACTTTTGATTTCCTCAAGACCTCTGTCATGTGATCAATGCTTCTTAACCAGTCCTTGTTGGTCTGGTTAAGAAGCAGCAGCTCATCCACTTTGTTTAGAAGGGAGTGGAGTTCACGCAGGGCAGAGCGGAGTCCTCGTTGATGTAGTTTCACCAGTGCCAGTGCGCCAGAGCTCCTCCAACCAAAATCTCCAGAAAACGTTCAGGGTTTTAAAAAAAAATGATAAAAACTATTTTGAGATGACTAACTGATGTTGGAGAAACTGATGATCTCTTGAGAATGTATTCTGGTCTGAGTGACCAAACGCATAGACAATAAGCAAAAACAAAGAAAAGACATCACAAGCATGAGGAACAGATTTAGAAACATTCACTACATCATCGCAAAGGAACATTTGGTTTTCTATTATTTGGCCATTTTAAAGGTATTGAGTTGTCAGGGAAGTAAAGTATTGTGCTAACGCTCCGGTGCAAACTCTTTAAATCTATTATACTGAGCAGTGAGGGACTTAAAATCACCTTTAGTTAACGATCCTGACAAACAAACAAAAAAACATTTGAAAATATTAAGATTTGTTTTGTTTGTAAAAAAAATACCGAAGTTTTTAAAGTTTTTAAAAACTAGAACACAGATTTGGTTCCAGATTTCACTTCCAGGCCTTGCATGGATTTTTGAAACCCCATAAGCAGCTATTGATTTACTCTAATGAAGTATTGATTGA
This sequence comes from Rhabdalestes septentrionalis, assembly GCA_037832545.1. Classification (NCBI taxonomy): domain Eukaryota; kingdom Metazoa; phylum Chordata; class Actinopteri; order Characiformes; family Alestidae; genus Rhabdalestes; species Rhabdalestes septentrionalis. The sequence continues at coordinate 9,042 of JBBMFX010570617.1, read as the reverse complement.
GCTGAACTAAGTATTTGAGGTATTTGATGAGAACTATAATGAGCTTTCGTAAGGAGAACTGGGAATGAAAATTCAAACATATATACACTATGTACTGTATTGTTTCTATACATTCTAATATCAGCTTTAAAAACATATACTGCTCAGTTCAGGAAGTTTTAAATAGAATTTTCTGAGGTGTTAATTTTGCACGGGACTATATGATGTAGAAACCTCCTCGTATCTCCCTGTCACTCACTGTCTCACAATAGGCAAGTTTGCACTCATCTTCCATCACATTCCCTTTACTCCAGACCCCCCATTTACCCACTCAGCCACGAACTCTCCATTCCCCGGTTTTTCTGTGCTTCTGTCAGTCTCCTGATGGCTAGCTCTGTCATTGTCAGCTGCTTTGTCTCATCTGTTTCTGTGCTGGGCTATCTCTCACTCTGTCTCTCTCTCTGTCTCTCCGAAAACTCAACACTCCATATATCACAGTACAGTCAGCCAAAGTGTTGTCCTAATGCGATGAAGCCTGAGGGCTGCACATCCAGTAACACACAGCAAAAAGCAATACACTACCAGCCAAACCTTTTAGATACACATGGTTTTCTACATAATAAATTTACTTCTTTATTTTAATTTATCTTAATTTAATATTTATTAAAAAATAAAATAGACTTTGCTATCAAATACATTTACACAAAGTTCATGTTATTCATAAATCCCTACTGACTGACTAAATATAATCATAATTATACTTATAAAGTGGGTCATCAAACAACAGATATTTAATGAGCTATTAACTTTCAGCCAATGGGATTAAAGTTTTATATGTTTAAAAAGTATCTTGTGTCTCTCTCGGTCTGTGTGTGTTGTGGTAGTCGTCACATAAGCAAATTCCTCCAGGATCAATAAAGTTTTCTGATTTTGATTCATGAAGAGAGTTGCCTCCTGGACTGTCCATATTCTGCTTTTAAGTATATTTACCTTTTATATCAAAATGTTTTCAAGCAAATAGTTGTTATGCTTGTTAAATAGTCATAGTACTAAGCAAAAGGCTTCTGTGGAAATTATATTTAAATTTGTTTACTACTGTGCAATAGTATTTGTGGTAATATTACACCGAATACAAATAACAATACAGTAAATGATGGTTTTATGTAACGGCAAAATGTTTGCTTAATTATTTCCAGACCTCTTATTACTTAGTATTACTTGTAGCTTCCAACAAATGCATGGACCGAGTCTTTTTTACTTCATTAGATTACAGTATTTCTTTTATAAATTCACACAATGACATTTGATGAACAAAAATTCATACTTTTTATTGCTTTCTTGTTGTTATGTTCACTTGTGTGATTGGCAAAATGAAACTCGTTGTGAAATGTTCAAACATTTGTCTGGCACTGTGTCTTCAGAATGAAAAGCAGGCCTGAAAAGAAGCCTCCGCTGCCAAGGTGGGAATGTTGTTTAGAGCAAAGCTGTTATTTGTTTCATGCCAAGATATAAACACAAACAGCGAAACAGACAAAAACACACGACCCAATAAAATGTTGTGTATCAGCCATACTACGGTATGGGCTTTAGTCCAAGTTATACCCTGGGGGTTCTCACTGAGTGGATAAAAACCTGCCGATCTCATTTCTGGTAATTAGTGCCCTCTCCAAATCCCTAGGAGGCGCTAGTCATAATGACCTCTTCTGGGATGGTTCTGTTTGCTTGCTCAATTCAAGGGTTCAATAATGATGCTCTGATTGGGTAGTTACTGTTTCAACACCCACACGGCCTTAACTTGCTAAAATACTGTTAATTAATGCTAATTGCCATTGATTAAGCTAAATTAATCTGTTGTTTTTAAACACTGAGCAAAGAAATGAGAAATAAAACTTGTACATATACATATATACACACACTCTATATATATAAACATATATATACACACACATTTCTACATATTTTGCTTTCTAAGAACCAGATTTTCTTGTATTTTTAATATAGGCTTGAAGAACATTTCTCCAGGCTTCCTGAAGAACTCGATTTCCATACAGTCCCTAAACCTGATCAGTTTCGTTGTTAGGCTACACAGCTCATTAAGCTTTGGAGTTGTGTGGTAATCCTAAGTCAAATTTTAGATTGTCCTTCAACTTGAAATGCACTAGTTGACTGTTTCATCCAAATGACTGTCACTTTATAGCTTGTTAAGTATGTAACACTCAAATCTAGATCCAATTTAGCATCTGTGGGATGTGCTGATCTATGGAGGCCGCACAAATTACTGGAACGACTATTAATATCTTGGTTCCAGATACCACGGCACACCTTCTGCTGCCTCAATGAGGACTGACCGTGATGCGCTTGCAATCTGGTTTGCCGTGCACATCGGCTTCGGTGCATTCGGCTTCTTTTCCTGATTAAAACTCAATGTGTGAGTTATAAGAACTAACAAGCCCCCAACCGAATGCCAAGGAGAGGTCAAGTGCTCCTCTGCTTACTGCACTGAAACACAAATAAATCCCTTTACTGTTAAACTAAATTGTTAAAAATATGTGTCTGGGCTGCAGATTGAATCTAATTAAATGCCAGTCCCTCACACCTTCAGCTATAATTGCTGTGACACTGATGCTTCTGAGCAAAGCAACTTACATTCACCAGCCCCCAAGCCCTTTCCCCTAGAGCAAGGAGGGATTAAGCTACCTTGCTGAAGGGAGCAGACGCAGATGAGTCAATGACGTGACCTTCTAGGCCGTGTCTTTTGACCTTATGGCTCAAGAAGTGCTGTTCTGTCCATCAAGGTCTCTGAAGCTAAAATATTCAATGACTAAGTGATGACCTTCTCCTCAGCGTGTGTTAGAGTTTGTGACTAAACAACAGCTGCCTAAAAGCCATCTTTTGATGCTGCTAATGTCATTTTTCAAATAACATGACTCAGTCATGTTTGTGGGGCTTTGGAAGAAACATTATGTCTCAGGAAATGGGCACATGAACAAAAAACAGACAATGACTGTGACATCCAGTGCTACAGTAGTTCTCATTGCATATCACCCAAGTACTTGTAACAATTTGATCAAGAATTCATCAAGAGATTCCAGTAATATATTAGTTTGCACACGTACATCTGATGCTTGTTAAAGGCATTTGATGTAAAAGATTTTTTGCCCCAAATTCCCAAAATAAAGGTTCCTAAACTGTTATTATTTGGCAACTATGGCTCTATTAAATATTTTAAGTTTACTTGTCTCACTTACAAACATCATTCTTTAAAGATTGGCTGGTATTGCTTTGATGCAGTTCAGTAGTTGAGCAAAATCACTACGAAACCAAACCACTTAATTTTACCCCTTAATATAACCTTCATTTTTACCTTAATTTCCAGGAAAGTAAGGAAAATGAAGTGGAAAAGTGCACAGATTAAATCTGATTAAGGGGTAAAACTACAGAATTTTTCCCTTATTTTTAAAATTTGCCCCTTAAATAACCAACTCTCCTGAAGAAAATGCCTTATGTTTAGGATTAAGGGGTTTCACACTCGCACCTTAAATCCACTTTTAAGGTAAAATTAAGGGAACGGTTTACAAATTAATGGCCACTTAATTCTAATTCAGGTGTTTGGCATATGTTCAGGGGTAAATTAAGGTAAAGTTAAGCATATTTTGAGTACATTGTGTTTCATAGTGAATGTAAAGATTTGTTAATGCTTTTTAAATGTGTGTGTTGTGCTCTTAAGTGTTTAGCATGCAACATCCATGTGTATCAGCTGTTCAAATGCAGCCTGAGATTAGTGTAATTTAGTAATTTTGGATCATTTGTCAAATGTAAAAAAATTATAAACATAAACCTCCATGGGTAAAGATGGTGGTATATCAGCTGTAATCTTACTGTAATCACTGTTAACTGTTTTTAGAACATGTTAGAAGGCTCAGTTAGAATATTTAATCCAGCACCAGCTATCTAATTTTGGCTCTGGCAGACACAAGACGGTTTTTGTGAAGTCAGAAGATATTTTTTCTATAATGATGACCTGCAGTCCATTAATCTAGAGCCTCAAACAACTGCTGTACATTCATGCACAAATATCAGCTACAAATTTTATATCATTACCCAGCGTTTAAAGAACGGGCTAAATTACGCTACGGACTTTTCTATTTTTCATCTCAGAGAAATTTTAGTGAGGTGGCTTATGTGAAGCATTATCTCCAGCCTTCAGTATGGTTCCACACTTACTAAAAGAGAGTTTAATGCGTGAAGAAATGAGCTTGAAGAGAGCCGGAATTGAAAACGGGCTGTTCGTGTGGTTTGGTGCTAAGAATGCCTGCCTCCCCTTTGAAGGTTACCACGTTTCGGCTGTTAAATTACTTTTTCTTTCATCCCCTCCCTCACTCTCTTTTTTCTTCTCAATATCTCTCTCTCTCTCTCATCGGCGCTTTCTTCATTTCGGCTCTGACAGATTACCATGTCAAGCTCAGTCTGGTAAATGGGAAAAAAATCCACCCAGTTAAAATGGAATTTTCACCAAAAAGCACCCAGCTGGCACTTCTCTCAGGTCTTGCCACCACATTCGAGATCATCCGCTTAGAATCATGGCCTTCGCCAGACTGCCAATTGGCAAAGCTTAAAAGAAGCCAATGAATGTCACTTTCGGTTTAATGCCCTGTGATAACCATGTCCACGGCCACGCCAAGAGGTCAGCCTATTGGCTCAAAGCAGATAGAGGTTATAAACTAGACCTTCTCTCTGACTCCTTCAGACAAAAGTGCATTAGCGCTATCTTGGCTTCTTCACTGTAACCACATAAACCCATACGCATGACATCCACTTTTTCTTTTTGGATAGGCAATCACTTTTGCAGATTAATAACCCTAGACGTCTGGACTGATACCTACTCCATTTAAAACCCTGCCGGTGACCCGATGCAGACTGGACACTTATCTTTCCAGTTGGCACTTGGGTGCTTTTTTTTTTATTTGCTAAGTCTATTGCTTTCCCTGGAGTCAAGATGGTGTCTGCATGCAGCAGCTGCCCTCAGCAGAGGCCTCTTTAGTGTCAGTCCAGCTCACAGTGGGAGAAGAGAGTTGGTGGCAAGAACATGCTGTGGAGGGTCCAAAAGCAGCTTTGTCTCCAGAAAGACTTCCCTTCCTGGACACAAATGAAGAGCAACGAACCAGTTACCTTCTCCAACATGATGGCCAAAGCGGTTCTTTATAGTACCAGCCACAGAAGAACACTTGGTCCTATCACTATGAAACACAATGTACTTAAAGGTGCTTAATTTACCCCTAAAAACCTTCATTTGAATGAAGTGGCCCTTAATTTCCTTAAATCTTTTAATTCTCCCTTAATTTTACCTTAAAATTGTATTTAAGGTATGAGTGTGAAACTTCTTAATCCTAAACATATGGGGTTTTTTTTTTTTTCAGGAGATTGGGTTATTTAAGGGGTGAATTTTTAAAAGTAAGTCGAAACTCAGTAGTTTTATCCCCTTAATCAGCTTTAATCTGTGCACTTTTTTTCTGGAAATTAAGGTAAAAAACGAAGGTTATTTTAAAGGGTAAAATTAAGGGATTTGGTTTCGTAGTGTAAATGCAACCACAATCCTTAGGAATCATTTTAGCACTGTCAGAACAAACGTAAAAGATCATCCAAAGTTAGGAAAAAATAAATGTGTGATTTGCTAATTACTGTAATTTGAAAATACCAGCTGTGACACCATTCATCATAAGTAAAAGTCATCAGAAACCATTCAAAATATAATCTGGTTCTTGTTTTGAAAAGTCTTTTTTAGAGATACAGTTTCGCTCCAACAGCACTGATTTGGAGAAGGTTACCCTCCATATAGAACAACCAACTGAAGGGGCAAATAGCTTCTGTTCATGCATTTATTTTTTCTGTTCAGTTTTGCATGGAACCAGCATCTATCCTAAACACCCTAGAAGATCTTTTTGTGTGTTGAGCTGAGAGTAGTCACTTCTGTCAATCTAGACTGGTCTGTCTGCATGTAGTTCATGCCTCATGTCTAGGGCCTGACTGATATAACGGCTTGCTAATAAAAACCCATCAGAAGAGTATGTTCCCATTTTGAGCATAGAATAACATTCATTTTACAGCTCAGAGAAGGGGCACCAACTGGTTGCCACTTTGGTGTATGTACAGTGATATAATATGGAATCTAGTAGGTAAAACCTTGCATGAGATTTAGCGCAGAGTGAAAATTTGCAATGGAAGAGATTCTTAGGAGAGGAGATAAGAGAATATACAGATAAGGGGTTGAATATACGCATTTTTCTTGCTAAGTATGCCATGGTAAATTAGCCTAGCCTAGATGAACCCTCTAATGCAAGTAATTAGCCCTCTAAGCCCTATTCTGGGGTACAACAGAGAGTTATGCACTCTTCATCATTACATAGTTAACCAAGCTGCTTTATCTTGCTGTAGACCCTCAATATGACCCCCTCTTGTATGTGTGGTCAGGAGGCTGTTTGTAGATATTTATGTTTTCTGCTGTATCAGTGCTTTAGTTTCAAAGTGCTCCTGGGCTTTAACGAGATTCTGGTCTTCGTTTGAATGTTCAGGCGGCCTGGGGGGAGCAGGTTTGTTGCTGCTGAGTTGGTCACCATTATAAGTAATAGAATTCCTCAAAAGTTCAGTCATTTTTAAATGGTAATTATTAAGTGCTGGTATCATTTGTGGCTTCAAGTTTTGTCTGTAGCATGTGCTGTAGTGTCAAATACTTACTTCTTAGAGAACAAATATAACACAGAAGGAAATTATAGGAAGAAATTTGGCCCAAAAAAGAACTAAGCCGAATGGGATCACAGGCACAGAGTGATCTTCTAGAAAACCATCATAGTCTTCCCCTCTCAAAATGTTGTCCATCCATTTTTCTAAGCATCACAAACCCACAAAAGCCAATTTTAACCAGATAGTGAAGAAGAAAAAAAAAGTTTTTTGGGCAAGAGTACATTTTGCAATGTTTGTTTTTCTGTGTGTCCAAAGAAAGTGAGAGAGTGAATGAGTGTGAAAGAAAGAAATGATTGAATACCATGTCAAAGCTGTGCATGTATTCAACATGGCGAAGCAGTACGAGCGTAGTACTTCTACAATCCGCAACTTACTAAAGCAGAGGGAGTCGATAAAAGCATAATGTCAGGCAAGTGCGTTAAAATATTTTCTAAACAGCAAACATCTATCCATGAAAATATGGAGAAGCTGTTGAGGGTCTGGTTGATGGACATGCAGCTCGCAGGAGATGCCGTGACGGAGGATCCAATCTGCGAGAACGGCGAATGAGCCATTTAAAACCTGTCGGGGCTGGTTTGAGAATTTCAAAAAGAGGACCAGCATTCACTCGGTTGTCAGGCGTGGTGAGGCAGCGAGCGCGGATATAAAGGAAGCTGAGGATTACCTCAAAACTTTTGCCGGAAGCATCCTTAAGTCGTCTGATTGCCAAGGCAGATGCCGTACATTATGCTTAATGACACCAGTTTATTGCAATACATTCTATTGTACTGTGTTTTTATACAATATTCACTTTTATAACACATTTTTCTGAAAAACATGTAACAAAAGATGCGGTGTTTTAGGAGGTGCAGAATGTATTAATAGCGTTTCAATTCATTTCAATAAGGACAGTTTATTTGACATATGAGTCATTTGATGTGTGAACTCTGTCATGGAACGAATTAAACTCAAGGCAACAATGTACTTAAGTTTTGTTTTTTTTTTCTCTAAAATTTGACTTTCTCTTAAACCTTGAATTGATTGAAATTGGAATTTACATGATTCTGATTGGTAGGGTACTCTTCTATTACAAGATATATTAGCTTTGGAGCATGATTAATGTGTAAAGTAGTGAAGTTCAGACATCAATCAAATCTTGGCTGATCGACGCTATTTGGGGTAAGTGGGACATCACGTAAATTAGATTTTTGGCCATAAATTTCTGCTTCTGAATGCACAGCAGTGAAAAACTGAAATGAGAGGAGCCGGAGGACACAACCACACAACACATCCCACAGCAACAACAACACTTACCGGAAACTATGACTTTAGCAGTGCGGCTGATGATTGCTCCAACGCCCTCCAGTGTGGCCAAGCACTGGTAGGACCCCTCATCAGGTCTATGGTGCCGTGAGTGCACTACATTCTGCACCAGGAGTGAACCGTTGGCCAGCTGCTGCCTGCGTTCGTCCACCACAGAGCTCAGCAGGACCCCGTCCTTCTTCCAGGAGATTATAGGAAGGCCTTGGTCCGACCTCGCCTGGCAGTCCAGCTGCAGAATGCCCCCACGCACCGTCACCACATCCTGGGGCTCCAGCACAAAACGCAGCTCCACAAAGCCCCTTAGGGACTCTGAACCTGGGCCAGAGAGAAAGGAGAGGGGGAGTAAGTGTGGGTGCTGGGTATTGATCTAAAGTACTCATATTCAACATTTTTCTGAAATAAATGCTGTTAATTTTGGAAAACGTTTCGATTGTGACAAAACAACTTCTACTTTAAACAGGCTGGAGTAGGGAGGGTAAAGTATATTTTAAACTGTGTTTATAATACCTCAAATTTGTTGAAAAAAAGAAAAACACAGTGTAGGACCTTTCTTCACAGCAAGTCACAAATAATCCTTAAATTGTGTGTCACTTTTTAGCATTATCTGACTGATTTCTGTTGCTGAACTGATTTCAACTGAAACATACAGGGCTGGATAGTGCCTCTGTTTCATGTGTGTTAAATGTGCAGTTTGAGCATGTGATGCGTGGGACACTTATTTGCATAAAAGTGACAGAGCACTTAAATGGCTTTTGAAAGGGACTGATACTTTCAAGAGTATAGCTGGTGAGATCTCTTTATGTGAGAGAGATTTTGTGCTGAGAACTTCATGAACATGTTTTGTATGGCCAACAGATGTATTATAGCTAAAATGAGTTTTGCATAATAGGTCCCAAGTAAATTGAATGGCATTTATTTACATGTCATTTTGTAGTTGATAGGATTGAACACACGCACACACACACACACACACACACACACACACACACACACACACACACACACACACACACACACACACAC
>JBBMFX010570599.1:0-14865 GCA_037832545.1 Rhabdalestes septentrionalis | reverse complement strand
CCCACTTCCTCTATTTATGGAGTGACACGTTCATTTCCCTTTGACCTTGACGTGCCACGTGTCTTACATGTGACAGACAAAAGTGAAGCAAGAACCGGGTTCCTAATTCCTAATTTAAATGAATTTTTGCATTCCATGACAAGGACTGATGCTATTTTAAGAATTCAAGTTGGTGAAAGTTGAAAAATATTTGAATATATATTCATTTTATAACATTTTGGGACTGCAAACAGTAGGTGGCCATTTTTGTCCATGAAGATGCTGAGTGTGAGTTTTATCAACTTTGCTTTCCCTGCAATAAATAAACAATGCATAATAATCAGTGTTGTTGTTAATCAGTTACATATTTCAGACTGTACAATAAGTAACACAAGAAAATCCAGCAGCATTGAGAATATAAACACTTTAAAAATAGCAAAAAATCATAAATATAATAAAAATCACAGACTGTTGGTGGCCATTTTTGGCCCTGAGGACACTGAAAGGGTAGCAACAAATAGGAGGGCCAGAGGGTTAATAAATTAATATGATTTACAGTAAAATAAATGAAGGGACAAAATTAAAAAAATGAGAACACTCGAGATGCTCCACAGGTGAAATTCTGGACTGCCGCTGCATCAGTCAGCAGCAAGGTGTAATAAATTAAACTCTCTGATTTATCTGCTGTGATGCACAGGCCTCGTCTGCTAAGCACCATCAGCCTTGTTCAGGGTTTATGTCTGGACACAGTCTTTAGCAACGAGTACAAGGGTGTGTGTTGGACAAGGCCTGGATTTCAAAAAAAAAAGAAAAAAGGGTGTATATGTTCAAGTTCCGCGTTAGTGCATGAAAAATCTGTTCATGGATTAAAAAAATTAAATAAATAATAATTGTTCACAGAAACCCACGCAAAATGCAGATATCTTCCTGTCATGAGGGAAGTGAAAGAACCCACCAGAGCACACAGTGTTAACATCACGAAGTTCTCCATATAAATTTAATCCATTCACCAAGCGAAGCAGAGTCACAGCAACCAGTAGAGTTTTGAGACTGGTGAAGTCCCGTCGCTTCCTTGTAACTTTATACTGGTTCGTTTACGTTTAGCACGGTGCCTGGCAACCCACCTGTTCCTGATAAGCTCCTGGTCCACTTTGCAAATGTTGCAAAAAAAAAATTTCTTTGCTTTATCTAAGATTACATTTTCCGAGACTTTAGAGTGTTTAATACGCCATGAAGGCTGATTTGTGGTCGCCATTCTTATAACGGTCTCTGAGTGCTATTGCACAAGAGCGAATCTTGTCTGTGTGTGGTGTATTGGTGCACTCTATTGTAAAGTGGAGGTATTGCACTGGTAGAAAGGAAGGAAAACGTCTCACTCCGTTTAAAATTATGTCTGGCGACAATTATCGACAATCAAATTCGTCGGCGACTATTTTTATTGTCAACTTTTGTCGACAATGTCGAATAATCGTGGCACCCCTACTCTTGACCAAGAAAGTGGGTGCAAATGCAGACTTACTCATCTTAAAGATTTTAGTTTTCAAAAGAAACAGGCACAAGGGCTTAAATCAAAACCAGCATTGCAGCAAAGGAGCACACCCGAAGCAAGAGTAACTGTGGACTGACACTAAGGTCCAGCACAAAAAGAACTAAATACAAAACACCAAATCCATAAACAAATAGATATTAAACATCACTTTAAATGAGCATACCACTCAGCTGAACCACATAATACAAACAAACTCAAGACTGGTGTGCTCAGGCTTATCAAAATAAAAGCTCGATTCTACACCAATAAACAAAACTGTAACACATTCGATTCACTGCTTGGCTATTTTAGTTACATTGTGGCCTTCCTTTAACGCTTTGCAATGTAGGTCAAGTCTACAGTTAGTAATGAGGAGCTACAAGAGAAATTGTGGCATGCATTCCAGTCTGATGCACCTGCTCTTGCCTATAAAGGCCTGGAACAATTATATCAGGGTGAAGCTTTAATCTTACACTGTAAATGCCAATACCAGCTGTATCTAAGAGAGTGTTTCCATGTTCCTTGCTGCTTAGAACATGATTCATTTGTCACCTATAAAAGTTGCTTGAAACAAAATCATCCCCTTTTTTCCCTACTTCCCTCGTGAATAACTTTTAGATATAATTAACTTAGCAATTAAACAAACTATGTATTTAAATTAGTCACTTGTATTTACGTGTTTTATTCTCATAAAATCAGTGAACATATTTTGAGGTCAAGTATTCAATATATATCCATTCAGATTTTTACTGTAACAGAATGACGTGTATAGAGTGTCTTTCAAAGGCTTCATCCATTCTAAACACTTTTACTATAAATAGGTCATAATGCTGTGTCTCAGATGGCCACTCTGTGTGCATTGTATCACTATGCAGTTGATGTGTAAGATTTATTGTCTTTTGATCAAGGTGGGCAGACTATGATCTTTCTGTGTATAAGGATAGGCTATTACATGAACTCAGTGGCCCATTCTACGATTAGAAGCTGATGGAAAGGTTTACAGTGACAAATCTATCATAAAGGCTTAAGTTAAGAGTCATCCAAGTAAACGTCTAACTTGCAGCCATGCTCAGAAGAATAAAAGATGCTTCCAGGCTGAATCCTTGTATTTAAAATGGCACATTTTGTTGTTATAACAAGTAGACAAATGGGACAGACATTGTACATCTGAGCAGGTGAGCAGCGATAGAAAAGAAAGCATGAAAGATGCAGATGATAAAAACTAGAGGCACAGTGTGGGTGATTGTAGTATGTGGTTATATATACAAAATATGACAATAGAATAGATGTGGTTTCTAGCAAAGTCAGAAGTTGAGAAAATTGAGACAGTCATGAAAGTTCAGTAGTAAAGTAGGATTTATGAGAAAAAAGTGAACTTGCTTCTTTCCAGAGATTTGAAGGACCCGTTTTGTGTCAGAAACTAAGACCAAAGCGTTGAAAGCAAGAGGAGATCACTAAAGCCAGCTTAAGAGCATTCCTATATCATGTTAGGAAATTACAGGTGATAATGTTAGTTGAGATGAAAACACAGTCCCGTGTCTGTTTCAAAGAATTATTATTTTAATTGTGTTGCTATTATTTGTCTGTATTATTGCTGTGTTGAGAAACAGATGGAATAGAGTATAAACTTATAAATAGGGGATCCTTGAGTTACGACACATATCCGTTCCTACAACAGTAATGTATAGGGCTGGGTTAAAAAAAATCGATTTACTGATCACTATTGATTCTCGTTCCTAAAATAAGATATTATTCAAAAATTTCCAGATCGATCTTTTCCTGTTGACTATGCACTACTTCTCACGACCGCGCAAGAAAAGCAATGAAAAAAACATGATGCCTTACTCCACATCTTATAGATCAGCTGGGTAGATTGTCCAGTGTTTAGGGCACTCGTCCTGCAATCAGAAAGTCGTGGGTTTGATCCCCGCTGCTTCAGCTGGTAAATGAGTTAAATGCAGAGGAGGAATTTCGTACTGTTCACACTGTGTTCACGTTTGATCGCTTTCACTTTTCCTCCAGAAAAATCTGCCGTGGTTGCTGAGCTAGTGTTGATAGCTTTTTATGTCTTTAACCAGTTGTGGTTACAAATTTATGGTTACAGTTGTTCAAACATTTTTGTGGTTATCATTTCATTGTCAAGTGACAATTGACACTACTATAATGTTGGATTGGATGAATGAAAAAAACACTTGTTTGCAAAGTCTACTGTCCACAGGTAATATTGCAGTACAGTCAGTCAACTTGGCAATATCATCCACTCAAGTCAATTTTTTGAATCAGAGAATTGAATAGGATCATGACCTTTTGAATCGGAATCGGATTGATTCAGGAAATCGGCAACAAAATCAATAAACAATGAAAAAAAAAGCTCTAGTAATGTAACCTGAATTTTGGTGTAAGTTTAAACACACCCTAGCCCAAGTCACTTACCTATCCTAACACAGTTTTAAAATCATAAGTACAATGAGAACAGTGTAATTGTGATGCTAACGGTGTATGCTGAAACATTCACGTTTCAGCTTTTAAAACAGCAAATTACATATTGCATCTATGTGGTCGGTGGGAATGATTACATTGACTGTGAATATAAATTCAAGGGAAGTGTACCTAAGGAAACAGAGTATTTGGTAACTAAGATAGGAAGGCACATTGTTATATCAAGAAACAATAAGGCACCTGACTGACCTGCATGACTGTATTATTTTGTGTAGTTAATGTGTATGTAGTAGAGCTTTACACTTAATTTATAGTGAAGTTTCTAGATAAAAATCACATAGTTACAAAGTGAGCTTTCTCAGTGCAAATCCAAGCTATTCTTATAAATACAGAGTTGGCCACAAATAAGTAGCCTGCCGCTACTGATAGTATGACAAGATGAACGAACAGGAGGATTGTTTTTATTCACTTACCCACAAAGTCAACAACCCCTGACGTACCCCGGCCCCTGGAATTTCCCTAGCTGATGCCATATTCAGTACTCGGATTCAAGTAACTTTAAAGCAATTTTATTAATAAGGTCTCCACTTTCTGAAATTCATTTCAAAAAAAAAAAAAAAAAAGATGTTTTATGGATGCCTGGTGGATTGCTATGCAAACATCTGTCATGGTTCAGGGTGTAGGAAGGGAAGGGGCGAACGCCAAAGGTAAAAGACATGATTTTAATGGACAGCACAAACACACCGAAAACAAAACACATTCCTTATATGAAACATGATTGCAGAACATAAACCAAGAACAGGGAACACACTGAATGACAAGATAAACTCAGGGACCAGAAACATACAAAACATACAAGGCTCATGCTCCTCAAACAAACAAAAGAACAAAACAGAAAACACTGGCTCGACTCTGCTCTGTGTAAACGAGGATAAGTGGCTTTGGATGAGAGGTGCCAGGACAGGCACAGAGGTCAGGGCAAAAATGGGAGGAACACAAAACACACAGGGAAAACCTGAACTGAAACATGAAAGCATTGAAACTTCAAAACCATAAAACCTCGGAACATGACATGAAAACATGAAAGCATTGAAACCTCAGAAACATGGAAACGAGAGACAGACGGGAAACTGGAACAAAGAACGTGGCCTGAAACTAGAACAGGCCAGAAAGACATGAACACAATCAGCGGGCTCCGGGTAAGACAGACAGGCTGACGGGGACACAGAACACCAGACTGACATACAGGGAGAACATTAACTGATACCTAAAACAAGAAAAAAGGAACATCACAAGATCCATGCTCCACAAAGAAACAAAGAAAAACCAACACATGGGATCAGGACTCAGGGCAGGGCTCTCCTCGAAAACCGAGGAAAAGAGCATCGTAGAGGACAGGAAAACGAGACTGAGGAACACAGACCTAAAAACGGACAGAGGACAGGGACGTGAACATGACTAGGTTTAGACAAGAAACTAGGACTGACCTGACAGGGGAACCTACAGAACAGGGGACCCAGATCCGAGGTCCTCAAGGTGATATTAACACAGAATGGGAATGGGGACAGGAGCGGGAACCAGGAACGAGGGCAGAGAACTCCTCATGTCGATGACAACGTCTACCTCGAAAATATAGAGGGACAACGGCTAGTCACAGACCTTAAGGAGCTAATTAAAACCTCTCCTCGAGACGCCGAAAGAAACTGGCCTCTCCACGCATCTCGAGGAGACGAGGAAACTTCCTTGGGACAATAGAGGGACTGATACGGGAAACGACGCCGACCGTGCGTCACGCGGGAACAGGGGACCTGAGGATCATGGATCTGGGTAACAGGGCGAGAAACACCAGGGAGGTAAGGACACTCACTGTGACAAGGACTGAGATCCGAGCTCTCCGGGAAACTCACAAACATTATCAAGGAATAAGAACAGGAACAGGAACCAGGAACATGAATAGATGGACAACGGCTAATCACAGACATTCAGGAGCTAAATAAAACCTCTCCTTGAGACGCCGAAAGGAACTGGTCTATCCAGGCATCTTGAGGAAACGAGGAAACTTCCTCTGGACAATAAGGGAAATATAACAGGGTCCTAATGACCAGCGCTGACCGTGCGCCACGCGAGACAGGAATAGGGGGGAGAGAGCTCGGACCAGAAACACAAAACAGGGAAAACATGGGAGACCAAGACAAACTTGAGCCTAGAACCGGAACCACAGGGAGACAGAACAACGTGGGGCACACAACGAGAACCGGGAGGAGAAACACCACCACAAGAACAAGTCACGAGAGAAAATACGAACAACACAGAAACGACAAACATACAAGCCATGGAGGTGTAACAAATGAAGCCTCAGTGATCCTAGAGATCACTTAAGTTTAAATAACAAAGACAAGCGAGATACAGCTGGGACTGGGAGAAACGAGGGGCAGGTGTGTCAGGTCAAACAGGGACGCGATACAAATCAAGGCGATACACTGGATAGGGAATAAGGGGACCTAAACAGGGTGGACAAAAATAAAAGTACAAACGGGAAAAAAAGGGATCAGGAAAGGGGACGGACATAGACAGGACGGTGCAGCCGTCACAACATCACAAAAAGCAAATCCTGTGATTTCAGATAAAGAGCTGTGTATTTTCAGACGCATTTTTCAGAATCAGAATAATCTTGATTGTCATTGCAACAAGTACAACGAAAATTAAAGTGCCATCCCTCAATTTCGTGGACATGTCTATTAAAGTGATCATATTTTGCAGTTAGGCCTGCTGATTTTAGTGACATATTGATGTTTACATTCATTTCTATGTCCTAAAAACAGATTACAGCCCCCACTGGATGTTTTACCCTCTGTCTTCCACTGATGAGGCTGATTCGAGTCTAGTTATTAAACTTCAGACTGTATGTCCTCTTCTGCCTCAGTAAATGACTGCCATGTGCTTTCCTCAGATATACTTATTTTGATTTAGCTTGCTGCCTTTTCCCTAAAGGAGAAGTGGTGCTCAGCTGGACACCATCAGAGTAATCTGGAAATGGGTTGGAAAATGAGGCTATGGTAAACCAGAACATGCTGAATCTCTCGAAACAATGAAGTCAGGATTTCTGGACAATTAAAAATTATAACCCCGGAATAATATGGACATTCCGCAGACAATATAGAGAGAAAGAATGAACAGCTATTTCGCCAGTATTAAAGCTTGATCTTTGTCTTCACCTGGAATCTGGAGATAATCTCAGCATGATTTTGGGGGGTTTATGCCGCATTTTTCTGAAGACACACCTGGGGGGATTCACACTGGATCAGAATAGTGATCACTGGAAGACGGTGGACTGATGAATCACATTTTCTTTTGCCCCATTTGAAGAATCTGCTGGCAGAGGGCAATCAACTTGGAAACTTTGGGACCTGGTATTCATATGGATGTTACTTTGACAAATGCCACCTATCTCAGCGAAGTGCAGCACAGGCCCGGCGTCCTGGGTGGGACTTAGGGGGTCGTGCCCACCCTCGGACTCGGGCCCACTCTGGGAATATGAGCTGTTCGCGATTCATCCAGGATTTTGAGCTGCCTAAAGACTCGTCAGAGCTGCCTAAACAACAGAGATGCGTTCGAGATGTGCATAAAACATATCGGCGTACATATCGTATTTAAATAGCGTATCTATAAATTCTGTGCCCCCCCAAAGCTAGCTAGGCCTCTCGGAAAATCGGTCTGGCCCCGGGTCTGGTGCAGCCCCTCGTGGTATCAGTGTTCCTTATTTGATCCTCTTCCAGCAGGATAATGCATGAAAAATTAGTTTGGAATGATTTTAGGGACATGACAATTCAAAGTTTTGCCAAATTTCAGAAGTAGAAAGACTTGCTTATTGGTTCCAGATCACACAGGACACCTTTAAAGGTTTTCTAAAGTCCTTACTTTGATGGGTCAGACCTGTTTTGAGATCACAAGTAGGGTTTGCGCAAAATTAGGCCAGCGGTTTTAAAGTTATAGCTGATATATCTGGCCAGCCCAGAGGTTGTGTGAAAAGGCCTTGGCGCCCAATAATTTTACAATAAAATACCTGTGGTTGTTTTTAAATTTTGTTTTAAAATTTGTTTTAAATATATAAAATAATTACTATTACAGACTTTCAACATCTCCTTCATTTGTTTCTGCACTGTTCATGTGCAGTGAAGGTCACAGGAATCAAAAATATGATCTAATATGCTGAGGAAGAAATGCTTCAGTAAGAACATTGAGAGAAATAAGTCCATCTATTAAGGCAAGAATGGGTGTCTGAAGCTTTTTAATGTGAGGTTATGCCGTAATCTGCGTCTCACGTGTTTCATATGTCACCCCTAATATAAGAATTCCGGTGTTTTGATGATTAATGCTACCCTGTCGAAAAATCCTCCCTTTAAGTTCATACAGTTCATACAGTTTATAACACTGATAATGATGAGAAATAGTCAAATAATATCAATCAGAGTAAAATATATTTTATTTAAATGAGAAGCACCTAAATAGATAGATTTTAGAGATGCATATAGCCAGTTTATACAGTCAGGTTCTAACACTGAGAAATTCTACCATGAAGCCGGACACAGGCTGCTTAAAAATCGTGCCACGCTTGCTGATTGTGGTGATTCTGGACAGTGTTCGTGTTTCCCAGCCTCAGATAACATTCTGCAAACTGCTGAAAAAAGGCATTTTAGAATCAGAATCAGTAAACTTTATTGATACTAGAGGAAATTGCTAATGGAATAACTGCAAAAACACATATACAAATACGTTCACATGCCCTTGAACTGTGCACTGAAGATAGTGTGTAGGAGCAAACAAGTACATGTACAAGCTGAAAGTAACAGACAAAAGAGCTTTCACTATGTTAGTCACTGCAAATTACTTTCCTCAATGAAAGATAGAAAAGATAAACCAGTGTCCGATGCAAGATACCACAGAAAAAACAGCTTCCATAATGCTTGGCAGCACTGATTTCCAAACTGTGGAACTGCACATGTGCAGAAGGCTGGGGTAGCACATCTTGAGGGGAAGAATGTTTGGGCTAGGGTAAACTTTTTTATGAATTGATCGAAATGAATGCATTAATTCCACACTTTGGGTAAAGACCCTTTTTGTAGTTTAAATAATTATGCAAATTTTCTTTAAAAATCTGACAGATAACCCCTTACATTAAGAGAAGGTTATTTAAAGTTTTTAAATGTTCTTTACACTCATGCATTTGATCGACAAACTTTTATTTCTTTAGGGAAATAAAAAGGCTCTTCTCTGGCATCAACCAAGCCTATGTGTTTTTTTATGTGGTGGACCTGTGTGGTTGTGTGCAGTACATAATTGGTTTAAGCATGTTTTCTGAGTGCATGTGTGCATGCTCGGAACATTAATTGTTATTGTGTTTCTCATAGGAAAATCTAATAAAATGCACTGTTTCCACTTACATATTTTAATAATCAAAATCTTAAACAGAATCTACTGTGAACACGTCTATACACAGCTGTTACTGTAGTTTGTTATTGTTGTTATTTTTTATGCTTCTATTTATTAGTAATTTAAGCCATTTATCGTTTAAATAAAACTGTATGTGAAAGACCGGAGCAGAACTCCGGAGCCACTGTATAGTGATAATTAGTTGGGCATTTTAATTTGATTGAAGCAATTTGTCACAACTACCATTTTAAGCTATTGTACATCATGCTGATAGACCATTATTGAAAAGACACATAGCCGTCCAGGCCCTGAATGATGAAACATGTCCACTTTTGTGGTGTTGCAGTATTGCGGGACTGCAGCAGTGCCTTGTAATTTCCTTCCTTTTTTGCCTTACATAAAGCTTCAAGGCTGTAAGTCATGGGCTTACAGCTTTTGCAGTGGGGATTCTCATCTGTGAACTGCATCTTTCTGAAATGCTGCAAAGTTCCACTCCTGATTAAAATGATGCAGCTGGCTATTGTACCGCACTACTCTTTTGCTCTGAGGAGCAACATCAGCACTTTCTGCCGGCCTGTTTCCAGTGGGGGAACACACACAAGCGCAGGCACTAAGACCATGTATCAACCATTATGGTCCTGAAAAATCTCAGGAATTTGCCTTCTTTTAGAGAATAAAGGTTTTGCAAAAACTTGTTAACAGTGAAATGTGTGAGTGATTCATAGCTGTTTTCC
Organism: Rhabdalestes septentrionalis; assembly: GCA_037832545.1. Classification (NCBI taxonomy): domain Eukaryota; kingdom Metazoa; phylum Chordata; class Actinopteri; order Characiformes; family Alestidae; genus Rhabdalestes; species Rhabdalestes septentrionalis. The sequence goes on along the minus strand of JBBMFX010570599.1, from coordinate 4,755 downwards.
TCAAACTACAGTATTTTCTCATTTTCAAGGTGAAGTATGTGCAAGACTATTTCTTATCAGGGCAGCTTGTGGCCTAGTGGTTAAGGCATTTGCCCTCCGATCAGAAAGTTGTAGTGACACCTCTGAGGTTCCCGCAGGCAAGAGACCGTCCACGCTCACTTCTCCCTGGGCTCTGTGTTCCTGGCTGCCTGAATGGATTAAATGCTGAGGAATAATATTGTGCTGTTCACACTGTGTGTTGTGGTGAAATCACAGATTGGTAACATTCAATTTTCTCTTTCACTTATTGCTCTGATTATTTATGTTTTAATGAACACTCATTCACAGAACATTCTGCAGCACAGAACACTATTGCAAAATGGCTTCTATTCAGATGTCATGGAAATCTTTACAATCCTGGAAGCAGTGCGTTGTGATGTGGTTGACCTTTTAAAATGGTTAGGGATGCGGTTATTGAACTTGAATAGGTTTAACTTTAGTCTGAAAAAAATGTTAAGCAACAAAATATTCAGTTAAAATTCAATGCTAATTCATTTTAAACTTGATTAGCTTTAGCTAAAAGTGATTTGCTGACTACGAAGGTCAGTTTTTAAGCCTATTATCTAAACTTAAATAATCAAGAGAAACTTGCATGGTCTACCCTCAGGGCTCTGTGTTAGTTAGTTATTTAATATTCACAAAATATTTACTGCCTTAACATGTAAATCTCATGCAGGTTTGATCTGGATTGTTTGGAGATGTTTTCCTATGTTAACCGTAATAATGTGTTTTGCTTAAATAACCAGTTTATTTGTTGGTCATTTTTGGTGCATTATCTGTAAATGTTTTCACTAAATCAGAAATGGCCATTAGGTTTGAAACAGAGTGAGCAATAACTGAAGATTGTTAATGTTAGAAAGACCCCAGTTTTTAAGTTTACAGGAGGATATGTAGGTTATTTAATCTAGAAAAATATATAGCATTATATCTTGAAAGTAATAGTGTCAAACACTAAAGTGTACTTTTTGTGTTTAGCTGCTCCATTGTCACCTGTAGCCTGTTTAATACTAATAATACTTTGGAACTTTAACAGAATCCCTGATTGTTGAATGAATTTAATCAGGGCATTCAACTTTTCTTGGTTGTAATACACTTGAGAATTTATTTGGCATATACTGGAAAAAATGCCTTTATCTTATCAAGCCTGCAATATTTAAATCCCCATATGCGTTTAAAAAGAAATCCTTAGCTATTGCAGTTCTTTTAATCCAAAAGCCGGATTTTAAATTAATGGTGGTATATTTTTATAATATAATGACAAATTTATACAGACTGGTCAAATATTCATGAAACATTTCTGAATACACTTAATTATATGTATTTGGACAGTTACAGTTGCAGTTACAGTAATGGCAAATGCTCTTATCCAGAGCAATGTACATCAATGTTGCATTTAGGTTTACGACATTTAGCTGAACAATGTACAAGAGATAAGCATGTTGTACATACTATAGTTTTATAGTACATTTAACATAGTGTTTTATTATTAATACCAAAAAATAATTGACATAATGTTCTATAAAACACCATGCTATGATATATTTTACCATAATGTACTGAACTATAATATAGTGACTAATAGTACAGTAGACTGTGGTATATCATACAACACTGTAATAATACTAAATAATAATTCTAAAGTATACTATGCTACTGTAACAGTGAACTACATTATAATGTTGTTTTACTGCATTATACAACTTATACCGTACTATTACTTACTGAACTATATTATTTTGTACTATACTACCTCAATAGATAGAATGAGTGCATAGTTTGATATGTGTTCCACCACTATAAGAATAATCTTGTGCTAGGGTTAGGGTTAGGGTTAGGGTTAGGGTTAGGGTTAGGGTTAGGTGCTTTTGGGACACCCAGCCCTGTTCTTGAAATTCTGCTTTGAGTCAGGTAGATTATTCTGGATCACAAGACAAAAAGCACCCAACAGATTCCAGTGGATTTCATCAGAGCTATTATGCATTAATCCTCTCCAAAAAGAAGAAGAAAAAACAATTTGGCCTCCTTTACTTCAAAGCTCACCAAACGGCTTTAAGTTGATCATTATTTAATTATCTGTAGTGAACCTGAATGCCTCCATAAAATACATTCCCACACTTTCAGTTGTAACACTGATGTGTAAATAACCCAAAGGATTTCCCAGTGGACCCTTGTTTGAATTTTTATAAATAAACATTTTAAATACCAGGGCAAGTGCATATAGGCATATAGGAAAAAAGATAAATAGAAGTTTAATTTAGCGTGATTTAGTATAAACTTACAGCCTTTGTAGAGTATATTATATTTACATATCTGAGATATTTTAACCTGGAGTAAAATATTGTTTGTTATATTTAAACAGGTATTTTGGGATTATTCCATATTTTAGAAAGATAACAAATCAAAAGTATCAAGGGATTTCTGCTCCTGACACACTGGAATGGACCTGACATCAGCTAAAATAAGCTTGATCTATGTCCAGTCTTGTTTACTCCAGTGTCTCAGAAGTCGCCAAGATCAGACATTATCTGGTACCTGCAGCATCTAGGCATGTACAGTATTTTAACATGGCATCTGCTACATGCCTTGACCATTTAATATTTTATGCAAACTGAATATATTTATCAGCTCAGATTTGTACTTTAAAGGAATAAACAATGCATTTGCTTTATTGTCTCTGTGGTTTATAATGCTTAATCCTTTAATTTCAAATCTAAATACAATTATCTGAGTATATCCTGGATTTAGTTGTGGTACATGGCCAATTAATTTTGGAATACTTTAAATGAATTCAAAATGATGCTCACCAATGATAGTGGTTTTTTATTTTTATACACTTATTATTGTATAAAAAATGTTCTAATCAGTGTTTTAAACTAGTTGGTGCCCATACGTGTTGTTGAGAAATTTCTATTCAAAATTTTACGAATAATGTGCGTGTGTGTGGTCATTTCAAATTGAGCCCTACTTTTTCTATATTTCTCATCTGCTATCGTTTGCATTGTCTCATGACAGGATGATGAGGTGGTGCTGCAGTGTGTGGCCTGCATCCAGAAAGAGAATCGCAAATTCTGCCTTTCTGCTGAAGGACTCGGGAATCGGCTGTGCTACCTGGAGCCCACGTCAGAGGCCAAGGTAAGCACAGTTTACTGACCGAATGGGATTACCTACCAATTGTAGGTCACCGCTATCAAAGCAATTAAACCACAATATTAGATAAATTCCACTGGTTTGCTCTTTTGCTGGTTTGCTTATTTTAGTGATTCTGTAGGGTAGCAATTTTGATTAATTAGTCAGTTAGGAGTTGTAGCTTATTTTGTATGAGCTACCCAGTTTAAATCAGACACTACTCTTCTTTTCCTATGTTTTATGTAGAAAGACTTTTGGTTTATATTTCATTCTCAGCTCGAAATGTTTCAGAATCAGAATCAGAATCAGAAAACATTATTTATTCCGAAGGAAATTGTTTGTGGTGACTTCCACATTACACAGACACAGACAGACACGAGACATCAGAATAATGTAAATTAAGAATAAAATAACGTACTATTCTAGGATAAATAAATAAAGTCTAATACAAGTCTAAATAAAATCTAATAAGAATAAACCCAGAAAAAAATATATAATCTGAATAAAATAAAGATTTGCTGAAAGAAAGAAAAAATGCAAAACATGTATAGAGATATTGCTCGTTACATTAGTAACACCATATAGAGTACAGTATTGATATTGTACATAATATTGTGATCGTGATTCATTGATTAATGTGTAGTTTGGGGTCTAGTATCAGATTTTCAACCAACCTAAGACTTCTGCAACTAAGTTCTGCAAGCTTGTCAACAGTGTTTGGGCCTAATTTCTGTTGCTAAGTTTCACAATTAGTATTTAGGAAGAGAACAGTGCATCATACTACTAGCTCCAGTATTAGCGTATTAGCTTTGTCAGCATGATTGCGTGAGTTTTTCTTACACATAATTTACTTCTTGTAAAAGATGTAAGAGGAGTTTGAAATAGACTCGCTGACATCCAGCTGTGTTCTCCTGCGGGGAGATTCATGGCTGGAATTACAAAGCACACATTAGGTCATAGCTTTCAGACAGGAGTGATAAAATATGCCTTATAGTTTTTGTTTTATTATTTTGTCTGTCTTTGGGTGATTACACACAGACCACATTCTTTTTGTTATTTACAGTTTTAAGAAAACATCAGTGCTACAACTGACGGTTCTCATCATTTGAGCTGTTTCTTACTCTGAGTGTACCAGGAAAACCAGCATTCACTTTTTCTTTTGTTGTTTTATGAACATATACTTCCAATTTAAACATTGTAATTTGCCTTGGAACTCAAATGTTTTCATAAGCATAAATGAAAATATAATAAAAGAAGTGAAATCGATTGGAGAAGTATTATATTAAAACTTACATTCACCATCTCTAACAACATCTAACAATATCAAACAACAAAACAAACATGTCTGAATATCTTCCCCTTACTATATCCTTGTTTGGGTCTGTGTTCTTGTTCGTTTCATCAAGTTAAAGGGCCCGATTTTCAGGGTCAATCGCGTATCGTCTGAAGTCTGAAACACAGTTGTCTTTGGGGGAGGGGCCAGCGCAGAGCCCTATAGTGCCCGTAGGAAAAGTGAACAATGCGCCTGGCGCATAGTTCAAATGGGTTGTCTTAAATGAGTAAATTAGTCATGGGTGTGTTTTGGGCGTA
>JBBMFX010570590.1:0-14866 GCA_037832545.1 Rhabdalestes septentrionalis | reverse complement strand
AACAGACTTTCTCATTTTAAATGCAGAAGATCTTCTGGGCTGGTCAAGCTCAACGATATCTGTTGTGTAACATTCATCTGGACCTTTAAATGACATGGATCCCTGAATGTTAGATTCACCCCCAATTTGTTCAGGACCATAAAGAAGGCACCTTTTTAACCTCATCAGTTGGGAGCAGTTACAAATGGCAGAATAAAGTTGTGCAGTTACAAATGGCAGAATAATAAGAACTCCTGCTTACTGGGTGGGCTCATACTGTATCATCTTTTTAAGTAAAATGTCCCCTTATAGTCATGCATGAGCACACCACAACACACAGTATGAACAATGTGAAATACTTTATTTGCATTTCATGAAGCAGTGGGCAGCATGTGGGGAATGTACCTAGCTCAAGGGTACCTCAGTAATGAAGCTAGCAGTGCTGGGATTCAAACCCAAAACTGACTGCAAGTACAACACCCTAACCACTAGGTAACAAGCTGCCCATCATCAGACAAAGCTAGATTAAATTAGCTTTGAAACCATGCGTGTACAGTCAGTTGGCTTCCTAACAACATTTAATCAGCATAAAAAGTCTCAAAGGAACAGGGCACTTGAACACATGAGAGGGACATCTGTTATTCACCATGCCAAAGACAAAGTTAATCTGTCTGGAGTTCAGAAAGAAGATCTCATGGTAAGGGGGAAGCTTCACGTCCATTTCCAAGCAATTCACAGTGTCTAGAACTGCTGTATTGCCAAGTATAAAGAGACAAATTCTGTAAGTAACAGACCTGGCCATGGTGGGCTTCAGGGCCATCATGCTAGAGGAACCCCTTTACTCACAGAGCGGCACATCACAGCTGGACTGAGGTTTGTCCTTGAACTTTTAAAAGGAAAAGATGAGTTTTGAAAGTCTGTGCTTTGGTCTGATGAGACTAAACTGGAACTTTTTTGGGCACATGGATATTGCATATGTTTTGAGAAGAAAGGGAGAGGCCTTCAACCCTAGGAACACAGTTCCCACAGTTAAACATGACAGTGAAAGCATCATACTGTGAGGCTGTTTTGCAGCCTCAGGCACAGGGAGCACTGTTCAGGTAAATTAATTTGACCAAAAATCTATGTTGACATTTTGAGGGAGAATATGCAGAAATCTGCTCATACTCTAGGCTTAGGTCATCGCTAGGTCTTCCAACAAGACAATGACCCAAAGCATACCTCAAAATAAATCAGCTCCTCAAGCATACCAAAACGAAGATTTGGTGTCTCCGTCTAAGAACACCCCCACTTTTGGAAAGCTTGATACGCCCCTGGAATCTATGGCTGGTGCTCAAAATGAACGTCCATGCTCGGAAATCATGATATTTGGACCAGCTAGAACAATTTGCAATGGAAGAATGGGCCAAAATACCTCAAGAGACCTGTGCCAACCCAGTAGAGAACTACTCTAAGAGATTGTTGTCAGTTGCGGCTCAGAGAGGGTACACTATTGACTGTTAATTTCTAGGGGGTTCATAAATTTGCATGTCTCATTTTTGCCCTTACTTGTTCAACTTGATGTATCAATGAAATATCCTAATTAAACTTACTGGGCTTTGTTTTTAATGGTGTATTTGTTTCCAAAATAACACACTTGTGGTTGATGGTCATTTCCATGGAGGAGTGTTGTCTAATTTCATACATGAATCAGTCTTTCTGATATATCCGAATCAGGCATGTCTGGAGTGATATTGTCACCGCTGTGAAACACAACACACAAATGTCATCAAACAATGAAACATGTTTGACTTATGCTAACAAAACAACAAGGAAACAAATATTTTTACATGGTTTCATGGTCTAACTTTGTTGCACAGGCCTGAATGATTTATTTCCAAGAAATTCCCTATTTGTTTTCATGCAAACAGCTGTGTTTAGTCCTGAAACAGAAAAACCAGCAGCACATAGCTATAAATAGTGGCTGCCAGCATCCAGCATAGCCGGGGATTATTTACAGGTTTTACATCACATAAAGGATTTTCTGTAAAGCTTGTTACAATGATACACTACATCATAAACTGGCCACATTATTAGAAACACTTTTTTGTGCAGTTCAGCTGCGTGTCAATGGACCCAGAATGTAACTGTGGGTTTTATCTGAGCTGTGTCTCCTATGTCTGAATTCTGGTTATTAGAAATTGATATGAGATGTAAGATACTCTTCTCAATATTTATTTTATATACTATTAACTCCATAAATATTCATATAAACACATATTAAGCAACATTTGTTCCACTGCACTGGACAAAAATATTGTGATGTCTGACCATATCACCAACAGGGACTTTAGTATGGAGCTGGTCCCCCTTTGCACATGTAACAGCTTCCATTATTCTTGGACAGCTTTCCTCAAAATGTTTTAGAATTTCTGTGAGAATATGTATCTGTTCGTCCTGTTTATGAGGTCAGGAAATGATGTTGAACGAGAAGTCCTGTCTTGCAATCTGCATTCCAATTCATAACAAATGTGTTGGGTGGGGGTGAGGTCAAGGCTCTGTGTGGGCCAGTCAAGTTTGTCTTTATTGAGCTTGCTTTGTGCACTATCCACATAGTTGAGGGCACGGCATGAAGAGGTGTGTCATAGTGCTTGTCCATATGTTGAATGAGAAACGAACGCGGTTCTCGAACTGCAGTGTTTTTTACCTCGAAACCCGCGAATGTAGTTTGTCCCTGACCGCTCTCCGTCCTGGCGGCGCTGTGAAACAGGAAGCTGCTTGGATTGTTTTGGTTCTTGCTGATTTTTTTTTTAGTATTAGTATTTGAATGTAAACAGGATAAACACATTTCTACACTCGAAACATGTCGCAAGACCTCTGGTAAGCATCTCGTTTTTTCTGTCGCGCTCTGTTCTCCTCAATGACTAAATTTCATAAACGAATCAGAAAAATAAAATCGAATAAAGGATTTAAACAATTAATTATTCTTTAATTAAGTTCTATCTTATATATTTTATACTGTTTTCTGTTTTCTGATCAGAACTCTCTTAAATCTGTCTTCCCACAACTGTTCAGTCAAGCTCCTCATAATCGAAATGTTTTAGTGAAAGCCTTCAGTCAGTCAGCTGATCCCAGCCTCATGATCTGAATCTTGAGTCTGATAGCTGATATTCTCTAACTGTACTGCACAAAACACTCAAAACACTCATTATTGCCCATTAAGGTCCAAGTTTGTGTTTTGACCAGGCGTCCCAACACTTTTGTCCAAGTCATATATTTTAGTGAAAGCTTTCATTCAGTCAATAGATCCCAGCCTCATGATCGCCTCAAGTCTTGATTCTGTGGAGTGACGATGGAGCAGGAGGACCACCCTACCAACCCAGAGAGAAAGAGGACAGTTATACTAAGTGATGGGAAATAGGGAGGACCTCCATACCCACCCAGAGAGAGAGAGAAGGGAGATTGTTATACTAAGTGTTTGGGGAGCAAGAGGACCACCCTACCCACGCAGACAGAAAAAAAGGACAGTTCTACTGAGTGATAGGGTAGCAGAAGGACCCCTCTACCCACTTAGAGGGGTAGAATCTTGAGTCTGCTTGGTGATATTCTCCACATTTAGAACTCAAAGCACTCTTTCTTGACCAGTTAAATCCTCTGAACTGACTAGGGTCTGAGTGGAGAGGACCACCCTACCCACCGAGATAGAGAGAACACATTATATTGAGAGAAGGTGGAGGAAAAGTACCACCCTAACCCCCAAAGCAAATGTTCAGGACTGGGTTTTATTTACATCAAATCAAAATTGCACAAAGGTACTGCTGCTTTGAGAGAACAACTATTTAAATAATATTTATATAAAATGTACTGTTCATACTTCTTTTGCATCTTTAGGTTGCAGAATTACGATGCCACATGCCGACTGGCCCAAGAGGTAGCAGAAACCATCCATGAGCGGAACAGAGTTCAGAGGACGGGGGGCAACCCTGCCAAGGTGGAGAGCTGCCCTCAACAGAAAGAGAGAATAGATCTGGAGGGTTATGGTGGATTATAATTGATTAGACTCAAGTGTATTATTATAATGTAGTTTATTTTTTTTTATATTGTTTATTTAAAAAAAAAAACTCAATTTAGGTTATCTGACTGTGGTATGATTAATAGATTAAATAGATTAAAAGTTTATGAAATTATTTCAAAAAATTATGTGTTTGTAATGATCTGTGTTCCAGCTGAACATGACCCTGAGGGCGTCACTACAGAAGCTGAAGCAGAACATCGCACAGCTTAGGGAGACGTTGATACGAGCCTCGTCCCAGCGCCGCATGTATCCTTACACACTCTTACACAGTCTTCTTTGCAGCAAAGCCATTGGGTCTCTTTTGGTTCCCTGAATAAGTATTGGGTCTGTTATTAGACTGTTATTAGTTCTGGATCATAGGTTCTTCTCAAATGCTCTCATTAAACCTAGAGGTTATCCCGAAAAGGATATCATTCGTTGATAACGTTATTTAAACAGCTAAGGCATTAAAAAAAGTTTTTGACTTACGATTACAGCCTGAGAAGTGTTGGAAAGTGCCAAACTAAACTAAACGAAGTGCAAAAATAGCCTAAAGAGCCCCACCAGGAGCTGCTTTAACAACCTCTATTACAAAGTTGTTTTGAGTTCAGATGTTTAAATTACTAGGATTGCTGCATGAGTCCTGAAATTAATCCTGGACTTCAACTGATGACCCGATCAAGCTTTCATATGGAAAAAAAAAACATTATAAAATCATACCCAGAATCTGAGATGCGTCCAAGAATGGTAGTCATTTTTTCCGGGACTTACAAAGGATAGTCTAGGAAAATGATGTTATTAAGGTTTTTGCCCTGCAGCATTGGATGTTTCCTAAATGTGGAAGCAGTGGTTGGAAAAGCAGACGAGACAATGTATCACTTCATTGGATTATTGGATCGCTGTAAGGGAATTTAATCCCAATATCCTCCCAGAATCTCCTTACATTGACCTAAAGTTACCATCCTGAAACATTTTGGCCCAAAAGATCAAGAGTTCAGAACCAGGGATGTGCTGTTTTAAGCATATCTGGGACATTGAGTAATGTTGTATTTGCATTTTGGTTCCAATTTAATTAAACATATTGAATTATTTACATTGATAAAGCAGTCGCTTTGATTTGAAGACAGATGACAGCAGAGCTCTGCAGGAAATTTTGCACTTCCTAATGCGGACCTGTAGAGGGCAGTGTAGTTTAAATAATTAGATCCAGCACATCAATGCAGATGTTAAGACAGTCTGTGGTTTTGGTCATCCCCAGCTAATTAATATAAAGTAAAACAAACTGTTATAAACTAAATCACATATGTAATGGTCATCAGATCTTAAACTAATATAAACCAGTTGACAAAGATAATACCAGTATTATTGCTTTGTGCTGATGTGTGTCGCTGTGCTGATGTTAGATAAATGCTCTGTTAGTCAAGTTTACAGTTTTCCACATCCCCAAATATTTTGGGCTCAAATTTTGCTGCTTTAGTTTAGAACTGGAATCACTACACAATAGGCCACCCATCTTTTACTATAGACACCTCCAAAATTTCTCTGAACCTTTAAACAACATCCAAATCGTCTTTAATGTAAGTGAGACTTGTGGATGCGGATTATGCCACCGTTTGACTGTGGACAGTGAAAATGAACTAAACTTCAGGGTGGAGCTGAATGCTGCGGCACGTTTTTACACAACAGTGGGTTTTCAAAAACCGCCTCAGGACCAGAAGTGCTGATCTAGAGCCAGTTTCTGTGATCCCATAAATATGGAGGAATCTAATCTCTGGTCAGTCCTTTGTGAACAGAAACTTTGGTGTCATTTAAAATGGCTATTTGTAGCACGGAAGTTCAGTTCATTTTTGCGACTCACAGTAAGTCATACTGTGTCCTAAACCACATACCCAGGTCTGATCCACCTTAATGAAGCACTGGAAGTTGGAGAGATGGTCCAGAGATGGTTTGGGTTGGTTTATGGGAAAGAATTTGAGTGACAGTTCGCCTCTAGGGTTATGTAGCCTCATAGCTCCAGTACTGAACTAAAGAAGCTAAATTTGTACTCTGGACATATCTCGGCTGCTAGACTACACCTGGGAGGTGGAACATTGTGGACGTTACATTTGTTGGCGGAACTGTGCCTTGACGAATGAGCTCAGCATGCAGTCCGAGGCCGACAGAAGGCAGAACCTGGTTGATGACCTGCTGACGAGAGAAAAACAGCTGTGCGCCTCGTTTAGCCGGGACGGCACTGACCCGGAGCCCTCACGGTAAAAATGCTTTGCTCTTTTCAGCTGCAGTCAGAAACTGATCCAAGGTCAGATTCCCCTTCACTGTGTCACAGTTATAACCATTGATGGATGAGGGGGAAGCTGGCCAGGACTGACTTTGGGTTTAAATTATCTTGGAATATATTCGCACTTTGTTGGAAAAAATTATAAAGTGTGAATAGATTCCCAGATTTATTGCTACTGTGGCCAGATGCTTCAGTCTCTCAATCACTGAACTCTGCATAATACATATTTATATATTTGTTTTTGAGGGTGTGGCAATACAAAGCATAATGATGTATTTTATGTAAATCATTTTCGACAGTATATTGTTTAGAATACTAATTGAATATTAGTATATCCTTTGGAAACATAATTTTCATGTTCTAAGTCCCACCCCCCTTTGTTACTGTTGCAATGACCATCATTTGGGGTGTAATGGGGAATATCTTATAATATGGTGTTTTTTTTTATTGTGTATTTATTTGTCTTAAAACCTTATCATATCATATTTTCCTTGCTGTTTTCCCCTTATTCTGCAGAGTCTAGGATTGTATTCACTCAGAACATGATTCAGTTCAGTTTGATTCATTTTACTGAGTTCACATTTCTGTATGTATAGAATGAAATTTGAATAAAAGCGGGGACTGTGTTCAGTTGTGGGACAGTTTACTAATCTGCCACTAGAAGGCAGTGGGTGTGGTGGTGTTGTTCAGTGGGTATGAGGTGAATGTGCTAGACTGTGTTGCTGAGTGCTGCTGGTTTAAATAAAGTGGCCGCTTATAATCACGCATGAACGCAGCACAGCACACGGTGTGAAAAGTGTGAAATTCTTTATCTTTATTTAACCCTTTACCAAGTGAAGCAGTGGCAACCACCAATGAAGGACACTCAAGGAGCAGTGTGTGGGGAAAGTACCTTGCTCAAGGGCACCTCCGTGGTGCCACTGGCAGACCTGGGATTCATACCCACATGCTTATGATCACAGGGTCAACTCTCTAAAAACCAGGCCCCCAGCTGCCCCACTATAAACAATGCAGTATAAACACATTGCAGATTTATCAGATATCATAATTAATTATTTCCCCCAGTGCAAACTGCTTAGTGATATTGCAATATTTGTATACAATTGTATACAATTACAGATCAGACCACACTCTTGTGCTGGAAAAGCTAAATTCCTTCAGAGTATATTTTAAAGCGTAAATTTATATTTCACATATATTTAAATGTGTTGAAATTGTGACCTCACAAAACTAGGACTTGAAAACAGGCTGTTTTGTAGCTTGTAGCTCATGGAATGTTTGCCTGAAGAAGTAAATGCACCATTTGAAACGGTACTTACAGACGTTAAGCCTTTTTTAATTCCAGAAAAGACATGAAATGGCCCCTTTAACATCATGAATGATGTCACTTTCACAATATGTAGTAATAAAATCACAATACTGATATTTTGTCCTGATCAGGCAGGTCTATTTACTGGCTTATTTGCCCTAATTGTTTTTTTTCCTGTTAGTAATACAATTCTGCCACCAGAAGACATTTGATTGAGCTATTCAATGGCCAATGGAGTGAAGCATTTGGCTAGTGCATTTAAAGAATCAGAATCAATTTCAGAAACCTATGTTGACACTCGAGAAAAGGGTCTTAAAAAAAAAAAGAACATCGTCATATGGCCCACCTGCAGTGTGTGTGTGTGTTTAAACATATGTGCCTGCTTTAAAGCCACTCTTGTTCAGAATAAAACCCCTTTTATGTTCTTCCAGGTTCATTTGTGGCTGGAAGCTCGTGCTCATGGCGACTAATGAACCTCAGTTGAGCTGTTTGATGTTAAGTGATAAGGAGAGTGTGTTTTGGGGGGTTAGGAGTGTGTAGCTGTCTCTGTCTCTGTGTGGTCTGTGTGCGGGGTCTGTGTGCTGGGTGTGTTTGGGGGGAGTTAGATGTGCTTCAGAAACCAAAGCTATTCCACCTTTCCCTTCGGACGGAGGGGATTAGCATATTCTCTTTTTTTTCCGGAAGATTAACCGCTAATCAGGTGCAAAAGTGACACAGCCGACACCCCCTCCAGTCGACCCTGTGACCCCACGACCCTACCTACCCCCAAATATCCTCTCCTTTCAGTTTGATCATAATGCGCAGAGCGGTAATTGGTGGACTGGCAGGCTGCAGGGCGAGTGTGTGATCCAGGGGAGTGTATGTGAGTAGTTGAGTGTGTGTGAGCGCAGCAGGAGGGGAATTGGATAAACGTTAATCCTCACACTGCAGAGAACAAGGGAGGAAGTGGAGAGCGGACAGTTTCCAAACATGTCAGACGGATTTCTGTCCACTTTCTAACTGAGGTTACTGTCCACCAAGAGAGAGAGAGAGAAGAAAAAAAATTGTGCTGCCCTGGTATGGATTAAGTTTAGGCCCATCAAGTGTCCAGACAGGATGAGCTTTATTGGGATCTCCTTCCTTGTACTTGCACTCATCTGCCACTTTATCAGAAACACCTGCCGTGTAGATGCACCTTGTAAGTTTGCAGCCTAAAGAGGAGCTTTTTCCCCCAAAAACCATAATCCAGTGAGTGTTTGTTGTGAAAGAGTTCATTGTACAGACTCTTTACAGTGGAGGTGGATGGAACCCGACATCTCCAAAGCATATGCAGTGGTTTATTTGCTATCAGACCCAAGTGAATTTCTATGTGTCTTTAAATGATAGGGATACATTGATAGACCAACTTTAAATGTATTAATATAGTAATACATTTAAAGATGGATAAACTGACAGACAGATAAATGGATAAACAGATGGACTGGTATTGATCATTAGCATGTATCCTGAAGGACAGAAATGTGGTATTAATAAAAGTGTGCAGAATTGAAGCAGTGTGTGTGTGTATGTCTTTGTGTTTGTGTGTGAACCCGCCTGGAGCTCCACTCTGAAGTCCACTCTGACACCCGTCTGCATGTTGTTGCCGTTGGTGTTTTGGAGAAGGATGGAGTGATGTTCTGTGTAAAGTCTGGATGATAAAAATGAAGAATAAACAGACTGTCACATTTCAACAGCTCTGAAGGGGGGGTGGTCTCTGTCATTTGTCATCATAAATGCAGAAAATTGTCTGAGCTGTTTATTCCAAACCTTGCATGAATGCCGTGTGTGTGTGTGGGTGGGGTGGGGGACGACGACTAGTGGACTAAAACTACAGGAAATATAATTTTCTTTGCCCAGAACTTTAAGCTTTGATGTTTCTATATTTACCTATATATGTGAACCTACCGGTAGTTTTTTTTTGTGACATCACAAAGACCAACTCTTATTCATACATTTTGCCTATCGCAGTTCAGCACTACCCTTTCATGCTGAATTTATATGTATTTCAGCCCAGACTGCTTTATGAGTGAGGCCCAGTACGGGGCGACCAATTATATCAAAGCATATTTACATATGTCAGATTTATAGTGGGTATGGGGGTAAAATATGGGGCCATTTAACTGTTTTTTCTTCTGTTTCCATAAGTTCCGTCTCAGGATGGAGGTTGTAGGTGTTTAATTATTTGTGTCTGGTGATTTACAATGCCATATTTCATCTTCTGTAGGTCTAGTTTGATGTCAGGTGGGGGAGGGGCAGGGCCTGTGAACCCGTGGCTGGTGAACGAATCGGAGGAGACGAGAGGCCTGACGTTTGGAGAGATCAAACAACAGCAGCAGCGCATCATCGAAGGTTAAAAAATCATGATAGAGTAATACATGGAAAATATTGTCCTGTTGCCCAGGTGGATGACTGTATTCACTCTTTCCTGCTCTCTGTCTCTCTCTCTCTCTCTCTCTCTGTCTCCCTCTTTCTCTCCTCCCTGTAGCTCAGGACACAGGTCTTGACGCCCTGGCTGCAGTGATCAGCAGGCAGAAGAGGATGGGTGAGGAGATAGGCAACGAACTGGACGAGCAGAACGGTGAGACAGAGGAACCCAAAACTCCAAACCTTATAAATTCGAACCTCACATTATTTTCTCTTCTGGCATCTTAGAGATTTGGAATCATGTACACACCTGTTCATCCAACATTTCTGCCAATATCGAGGGCATTCGCTGCTTAGAGATGATTCCATTCAGCCTCAAGAGTGTGGTGTTGGCCAAGTAGGTCTGGTTTCCAGTGGAATCCCAGAAGTGTTCATCAGTCCAACCCAATACTAATATATTCATTACAGCTACTTCATTACAGATTATGCCAAATGTTCAGAGCTTTTGCTCTCCAGCTTTTCTACAGTGGAGCTTCATCACACCTGCTCAACCCAGAGGCCTTCAGCAGAGCTCCTGCTATCCCGATCATCCCAATGTTTATCAGTCCAACTCAATCCAGAGTTGTTGATGGAGCTTCATCACTCCAACTCATCCCAGAGGTGTTCAGCAGAGCTTATGCTTTCCAAATCAGTCATCTTCCATGAGACTTCATTGCTCAGATTCATCCCGAAAGAGTTCAGTAGAGTGTCATCATCCCCATTTCTTTTCAACTGGGTTTATTAATTCAGCTTGTCTTCAGTGGAGCTTCATCACTAAAACTCGTCCCAGAGGTGTTCATCAAAGCTTCATCACTCCAACTCAATCCAAAAATGGTCAGTGGAAATACATCACTCCAGCTCCTGTTCAGTGGGGATTAATCACTCTAACTGATCTCTGAGGCTTTTCAGCTCATTCAAAGTGTTTCCAGTGGAGCTTCATTACTCCAATTCAGTCCAAATAGGTTCAGGTGAGTTTTATCAATCCAACTCTTCCTAAAGGTTTTCTTAAAGGAGTTTTCCCAAATTACATGACTGAACATGCTCAGTTGAACTCTGTTTCAGGTAAACTTTAAAAAGCAGGGATGTCTGGATACTTTTGGACATATTGTGTATCGGTCACAACATCCAGTTGTGAATGGGTCTAATACTGAACAGACTCTCACAGATCAAGGTGGAATTGTGGCGGAATATTTGAACAGGGATCCCGGTGTGATTGGAGATATTGTGCAGGACTCAGCTCGGCCTTACTCTTGCTCCGTAAAGAGACAGGAGGAAGTGAGCAGTCAGAAATCTTTCAGGTTATGAAAGAACGCGGGAGGAGAACTGAAGCTGATTGGCTGCTCATAATTAGCTCCACAGTGCTGATGTTAATGGTGGAGCTCCCATTTGAAAACCACTTGTGATCAAACACAGAGCTCAGGGTTCACAAGAGCACATGACCCACTGTAATAAGGGAGCTCAGACCTTCCTGTGGAACGAGGAACGAGACACGGTCTGATGAGTTACCCTTTTCACTTCCTCCGCCTGCTTTTGAACCATAATATTCCCAAACGGCCGCTCTGACAGGGGCCGCTTCTTGAAGAATGAGTCCGTCTATGAAAATGTGTTTAACAGCTTTCTTCATAGAAAAGCTGTCGGACTGCTTTGAAGCTGCTCTGAAGACAAAAGGCCATAAAGCTCATTAGTATGAATCCGTATATTGATTTCATTTTGGAGTCACTATTAATATTATTTTATCTCCCCTTCATATGTTTCCAGCATTTTCATGGCAATGATAAATCTTTAGAATTGTTTTCATCATTGGTGATGGCACAGTTGGGAAATCCAGCGAGGCAACAGCTGGGATTGTTGCTATGGAGCTGGTTAAGCCTCTCAGACTCCACAGACCCTAGCAGACCTAGCAGACAATTTTCTACTATAGGGTGTTTAAGAATGATTTTCTCTTATAGGCCATGTTTGTTACTGTGGCTTTAAGACTGGTATGTCAGTAACCCCTGTTCTGATTGGTTGCCATGCAATGTTCCTTCTTCTGAGAGGGCTGAAGTGATCCTCGCAGCATCATCATGAAGAGACAGCGGAAATCAGATGTGTGAGTTCACTGGGTTATGTGACATCACAATTACGGTGTTTTCAAATGGAGCTGTTCCAATGGCAGTTCAGTTTCTACATATAGGGCTGTACCCAGAGGAAAATGCTCTGTCCAGCCTGTTTCCTAGACATAACTGAGCTCAATATGAGATTCTGACCATTTTCTCACACTTCGTAAATTCATATCCTGAGAAAGAACCTTCCTCCTATCTCAGCCTCATCCCAGTTTAATCTTAAAACTGCTCTAATGTTTATTTGTCTCAGATAGATCTTCAGATAAACCATAAGATTAAAAAACTTTGTTGTCTTGTAAATGAGTCTGTATAACATCTGAAATTTGTCTTGGTGATCAAATTCAAATCTCAACCAAAGTCAGACACTTTTGAGATCCATATGGTTGATGAAGAGAATAAAAAAAATTTCTTCTATGGGTGGGTTAGAAGAAATAAGTCAGACTTCAGTTATCTCTAAATAAGATTATTTATATCTGCTCAGACATGGCAAAGACTGTTGTGAGCAGTAATTTTTTTAAATGTCAATTTTAATGCTTTAGAGCATGTATTCACACAAAAGAAAGTCTCTTTCCGAAATTCAGCATAGGCGCAGAATTAAAGCCATTACAGCCAGAACTACTGCCCCATAATGGGATCTCCAGAGGACGCCGTTTCTGCAGTTGTAGCTTTAAATGGTATGGAGGAGGAGAGTGGCGGGGCAAGGTGGTGGATGGGGGAGGGGCAAGGTGGTGGATGGGGGAGGGGCAAGGTGGTGGATGGGGGATGCGCCAGCTTGCAGTAGCATGCGTTAATGTTTACAGTGTATAGCAATGGCCGGTAGACGAAGAGCAGCACGGTTGTCCAAAGAACAAAGAAGGACAATACTCAAGTTAATGTGTTCATTCATATATCATTCACACACATACCTGTTGCTATCTACCTTTGCAACAGTAGCATGTTAACTGGGCTGTTATCTGTTGGCTGCAGAGCTAATGTTATGGCCACAGTCTAAGAGTAAAAAGCTTGGCAACCGTTTACAGCAAAGCAACAAAATTATATAGCGATAAGTTGACTTGTCTAGGGAGAGTTGGTACTGATCCAGCCGTTCAGCAAGACCCGCTCTGTATTGCCCCAAGTTGAGGAAACAATCTTTGGCGAAATGTTTGGTAAAAGTCTTTAGGAGGTTGTTTGCATTTCCAGAAAAAATAAAATTAACCCACTGGTTCTTTAGAAGCTTGTGTGAAGGAACTCTGCGAAATTCTCTGGGCAGGCAAAGAACGAGAAAGTCTAGATCTGCTCTTTGGCTTCTAGTGTCCTGTTCTCTCACTCTCGTCTGCACACGAAATAGTAAAAAGCCTTGAGGTGTGTTTTTCAGGTGTGAGCATCTGAGAAGTTGTACCAAATGATTAGTTGGGTGCTGAAGCGTACTATGTGGATTTAGCTGCAGCGATGTGCTGGCAGTGCCAGGCGGTGCCAAGGGGAAGTTAGCGCTGTTCACTGTTGTGAATTGGGATTAGAATAAGACGCCGACTCTACCGGCTTCTGCTCAAGACCTTTCCCCTGTGATCTCCTGGCGTCTTGGAGGAGAATTTCTGAGGTTGGATTAAGAAAAATCCCAATCGGAACATGCACTGCTATTACACACCGCCTGCCAGAAGAGAGGACACGTTTTCTCTGTTGGTTTGCCTACTGTACTAAATTAAATGCAGTTGAGAAAACTAGTAGGCAAAAAACTGCCCTAAAATGGGCCATGTACATTTTATCCCCAAAACTTATAATTAACCACTGCCAAAAATGCATGGCCCTGAAAAAAACATGGATCATAAAGGATTAGAAAATGATTTTAAAAAAAAACTGACTCCATGATTCCCCAACACTTTCTGTCAGTTTTTTTCAATTTGAAATAATAAACTCCATATTGTCCACGCTAGTGTATTACAGTCCGTTTTGCTATTATGTCATCCAGCCTATCCATCCTCTTCTAGAGCATAGCTTATCTCCACCTCTAGGCCGCACAGTGTCTCCAAAAGCACCTGTTTGACATCTCACCCTTGGTGGAACACAGGATCTGTGGTTTGTTTGCTATTATTAGACCCAGATACTTGTATGCTTTATTTGAGAACAAGCCACAGAACAAATTTTTCTCCGGCAAAAATGAAGAACCTCTATCGGTTCCTGGAGAGACATGGTTCCGGACGCTCCATTACATCTTTGGATTGAGTGAAGCAGTTGGCTATGTAAGGAGATAGTTTAATGCCTCAGAAAAAAGTGGGAAAATGGATTGAATGGTTTGAAAAAAAGGAAAATGTTGATTCTTTCCTTGTCTGACAGGCGGTGTATGACCCTTTTACCCTCCATGCTGTTCTTATTCCCTGATTTCTGTCCAGACAGGGTTCAGGCAGCAGTGTTTGGCTATAAGCAGATTAAACTCTGGATCAGAGGAAGTGAAGGGCGGGACGTCACTCCTTTTTAGGGAAAGGGCTGGAGAGATGGGTCAGGGGTCAGAGGTCAGGGGAACTTGGCTGGCATTGGCCAGTTGTAGATTCCTGCTACCCATAGAGATGAACACAAGGACACTGCTATAGTTAGCCTGGAGGACGTTTTGTTCAAATAGCAGCTGATGGTCCATTTATATAGACCCAAAATGTTTAACATATGACTTCTGTTCATACACCTTACAATAACAGGGATGTTCTCTCTCTCTCTCTCTCTCTCTCTCTCTCTCTCTCTCTCTCTCTCTCTCTCTCTCTCTCTCTCTCTCTCTC
>JBBMFX010570550.1:0-14870 GCA_037832545.1 Rhabdalestes septentrionalis | reverse complement strand
ATTTTATATTTCGAGGACTCCATAAAGTTTTCCCTCACATGAAAACGTTTTTTAAATGTGTGCTGCTCGCTCCTGCTAATGAAAGAAGCTGCGTTTGGGTGCATTGTCAACACTTCCACATCCCAGGCGTCCATATTATAGCCTTTGAACAATGCGTGAATGGCTAAAAACCAGGTTTTTTCAGGTGAGTGGCGCAATGACTTTCACTTCTCATAAAATAGCAAATGTGCCGCCCCACCCAGCGCAATGCCATCTGCTATAATGACAACGTAGATTTCTGCCGGAAAAATGAAGATGCGCTCACACAATATAGCAATGATGGGTTGCGCCAGTGACGAAAGCATGTTGCGCAGTGTGCATTATCGGGCCCTAGAAGTCCTGCCTTCGTCTTTGCTGAGTGTTGTCAAAACCTCAGGTCAAATAACCCTTCAGGACTCTGTGCTGTACAAGTATGAAAAGTATTCAAAAGAGGGCTGAAACATGTTGAAGAAAAGAGTGCCAGCAAACCAGCCAAATAAGAATTCTTTGTCACGGTAGCAGACATTGTTCATGAGATATTGCTGTGTTGGGACAGATGGATCACAACATACCAAAATGGTCAAGTTGTTTCTCTTGTTTGTTTGTTTTTTATGTAATAATGTGATTCTGCAATTCAAACCCAACAGCTCTTTAGTCCATTCCTACTTTGGGGGATTTTTTTCCTCATTTTCCATAAGGCCATTTTGGAGAGAAAATGTTTTGTATTGATTGCAACAATATGATGTATTTATCATTATAAAAAGTGAGTATTTAAACAAACAAAAGATGAACAGTTTAATCTTGTGGAACCAAACTTAAAAGACGTATTTAGCTTTGAATTCTCCCTTAGTTCTTACTCACAAAACAAAACAGTGATGTGGTCTGTGGAGTGGCTGTGATTCTTATTCTGACTGTTGTATGAAAGAGGTCATTTGGAGAGGGGTTTCCAGTGAGTGGCGCTTGGCCGTGTTTGATATGGGCACTAATCAGACCCAGACCATCTGTCCAATCCTTCTTCACTTATTTATCACAATATTACGCCAGCAAGTTTCAGCACTTATTTTCCAGCGAGAGCCATAATTTAATTTCCACAGCAAATGATAGCTTAATTAATGGCATCCTCTCATATTCATTATCCTGTTGACTTAGAAAGGGCTCAGGGAAAAGCAGACGTTAGCATATCGACTGCCGTAATTAGCACTTTTCCATCACTCAGTCTCTTATTATTTGCCTCTCTCTCTTAGATGTTTAACAAACCAGATAGAAGAATACTTCACATGATATTGATCAGGTTTAACACAAAAATTGCTGTGAAAACAAATGCCCACCCACTTACACACTTCATTATATCCCTGAGAGAAACATCACTGCTAACAATAATTGGCATGCTCTTGTTCTAGGTAACAGCATATGAGAGCAAATCCCTCCCAGACACACATTCAATTATGTGTCAGAAATTGAGAACCGATAAATCCCTGAC
Organism: Rhabdalestes septentrionalis; assembly: GCA_037832545.1. Lineage (NCBI taxonomy): Eukaryota > Metazoa > Chordata > Actinopteri > Characiformes > Alestidae > Rhabdalestes > Rhabdalestes septentrionalis. The sequence continues at coordinate 13,372 of JBBMFX010570550.1, read as the reverse complement.
ATCTTCAAAAGCTGACTCACTCTGAGATGGGGAATTTAAGTCACTCATCCTACAGTGTGGTCTTGTCTCTCTCTTATATCTTATCTTCACTTACACTCATGTCAGTGGAAAAATACTAATAAAATTGACAGCAATTCCAACTGCAATCTTCCATAATCAGGGCTACATGCAGTGCCTTCTGGCATTTATCTTTAGTCTTTCTACCTTCAGACAGTGGTTCTGTTTTCATAGAAATCCCAGATAATCCATTTAATAAAGGAGAGTCAAAAATAGATCTTAGAATATGCACACAAAGGCAGTTATTTTAAAGAGTGGTTTTACTCCATGACAACATATTCTATAGTTGGATCATTAAGATATCCTTTCTCAATTCAAAAAATAATCCCCATTTAGCTCCGTAAAAAATAAGAGAGCACTGCAGGTTATTATTAAATCAGCATCTCTATGAGTGTGAAACCGTTCCATGCCAGTGTCTGTTAAATTTCTACACAAGCACCTCACTCTGCTTCATGAGGTACTGATTAGTGATGACCAGAATCACATCTTATTTAATAAGGAAAAGTATAAAACACTGCAATCAACACTCTCCTCTCATAATGTGACCAATATTAAAATACTACTAGAAGTTCGTCAGAGGTATTTATTTTAAGATTGAATGAGAAACTTGTTTTCTTTGAATGATTACATTTCTGTAAACTCTTTTCATTCTCTTATTCTGATGTTTTGTCATTTCCTTTAAAATGATCCTTTAAAGAACAATATTTTTATTAATATTTTTATTTGGAAATGAGGAGAAAATTTGTCAGCAGTTCTTAATAACAAAGACAAAGCTCTTCAGTTAAAAACTTGCAGCTATAAAAGATAAAATCTGAGGAACCTAATATTTTTGCTGTGGGAGCTTATTATTTCCAAACCTGTATGTTCTTTTGCTTGTCAGCTGGAAAGGACAGCTTGCCTTTTTTATCGACACATATCAAAATATCTTTTCCCTAATTGCTCCTCTGCTCAAATCACTCTAAGAAGTAGTCTATTAATGAAATGACTTCAGTATTTGTCTAGCTATAAAGCTGAGACAATTGACTTTTATTTTTGTCCAAAACAACAGCTGCCTTTTGTAATATTGGAGAAATGACAAATTTGATGCCGGAGGGAGTGGGGAGAGATTGCTCTTGGTGCTCTGAATGCTCTGCAAGCTCTGTTGCTACTCTGAAAGAGTGTTGCAGAAATAAATCGACAGAACATAACTTCAACCTGCTGTTATTATTGTAAGGATTGGAATACTGAGTTGCAGATAAAATTTAGCTATTACATTGAGACTTCAGGGTAAAAATCTAGCAAACAGGTGCAACAACTATATTCCACAATCAAATTCCAATCACAGATTCAAGCTGAAAAGACAGATTCATGAACGTTAGACTAGGCATGAAATCAACTAGGGTGAGAGTAAATGTCTAAAACAGGAAAATTAAACATAAGGCTGGAGGCATAAGTCAAATGTGAACTCAAGAAGCTGCAATGGCTTAAAACACTCTGTACAATGTTGGAGGCAACAAAATCACAAAAATCTCTTAGAAATCTAATTCCTTAAATAGTGCCAAAACAGGAAATCCTACATTAATTCAGTTCCAAACTCCAGAGCTGCCCTGATGGTGAGGAGGGTGAAAAACAGCACTGAGGGTCACAGAGCCCCAACACCCAGGGACATCTCCCAGAATGTAGGTGGTACTAGAAGGTCTACCAAATGGTCAAGGTGCAGGCTTGTTCAGCCATTGATTCCGTTATCACAGATGGGTCCAAACTGATCTGGTCTGGGACTCAACATTCTGGTCTCAGTCCACAAAACACTGGAGTCCATTCCCCTGCCTCTGAGAGTTTAGGATGGTCTTGACTTTGTGTGCGGGGTATTAATTCATAACCACAAGCGGAGATGGTTCAGGTAGCCTAGAGATGGTTCAAGCACGGATACGTAAAACACAGGGTCTATACATTAGTGGGGAGGGATCTGTAGTTTACACGTCACAGCGTTTTGTTACTTTGAGTGATCCAATGTGTATAGGACCTAACTCCCTGATAGGTAACCTGAGATTAATGTCTATGGTTGATAACCAAACACTTACTGCTTAATGTTTTTGATTTGTCACAGCTCTCAAGATTCTCTCGTTTTTATGTGCCACACTCTCTTGCATTTTCTGGGCCATTAATGTGCTGCCTGGATATCATTCATGGTGTCTCCTTCCGGGAGAAATGATGGCTAATACCCTGATTGGGACAACAGTCAGGTGGTGGAATCAAAGAGAGAATTATGCACAAATTCAGCCCAGGGTAGGTAATCTGCCCATTCATGTTGTTAACTGCTGCATAGGCCCACAACATACCGCTCGTATCTTAGTTCAATGCTTTATTTGACTGTCGGTTTGAGTGTGATATGAGTTATGAGTTATGGTGTAGAAGTTCCTGAAAGTGTGTGAAATCAATTGAGTACCTCTGTCTGAGATGATAATTCAAGAAGCTTGAATACTTGATAAAACGAGATGATAGTCACTTTCATAGATGAAGGTAATTTCTTTAAATGGTATGAGGCGGCAGGTTTTGAAAAACAATCAATGATATCTCCTGCTGAGGCCAGGAGATCAGTGAAAAAGTCCATTGAGTCCAAGGTCATGTCAGTGTAGTAAGTGGCCATGATATTTCAAACAGAGCACCATGGTGATGAATTCTTTGACAATCTGAAATATATTGTGCAGTTTACTCCTGGGTGTCCTTTTGCCCTCGATGAAGGAATCCACTTTATCAGCTCTTTATGATGAACTTGTGGAACATAAATGTCACATTTATGTGATAAAAAGAAAAAGTTTGTTTTTGGTTTCCACAAATTTGCAGGGGTTTCGGCGAGCAATTATTAATTCGATTCTAAGTAATAACCCGTGAACAACTAAGGCCACAAATTCTGAATCGCAACTTCACCCAGGAACACTGTACTCCAAACTCTTGTGATTAATCAAATAGGACACTTTGCCCCCTTAAACCAGTGTCTCCATTTACTTAGAGCACATTACATAGTTGTTCTTGTCCCCCAAATGAGAAAACTGCTGAGAAATAAATGCATATGGATTTCCATTTGTTGTTTACCTGACTCTGCATCTACACTTTATTTTATCAAACTCTAAGACAAGTTGGAGTTCCAGGTTAGGGTCACTCAAGATGGATGTTGACATGAACAAATCTTTGAGCTTGCTGAAGGCATTGTATCCCTCCAAATTCCATTCAACTTTCCAAAGAGCCCCTTCAAGCAGCAAGGAAATAGCGCAGCTCCCATATTTAGGTTACAAATAAATCAACAGCAGTAATTTGTAAATCCCTGTAATCTCTGTTCTTCCTAACCTGATTGGAGCAATCCAAGATGGCTTGTAAATTGAGGAGTTCCATTCAAATCCCACGTTCATCAAAGATGTAACCAAATAAATTGGAACTAGTGTGAAATACACATTTTTCAGCCTCAACAAAAAGTTTATTCTCTAGTTGTTTCTGCAAAACAGATCTCGTGTGTTGTCTAGGAGATGCGGAATCACAGGAATTTATCAATGTCATCAACGTAGACCACAACAAAATCACCTAAAGGTTTTTCAAACACTTGATGAACACTTGGATTCATGCTCTGAATGGATCCTGATTCAATTGTAAGCAGATCTAATTTAGTGAACATTTTGGTTTATTTTTTTCTGTGCTTGAGGGAATAAGAGTCCGCAATGGGACGGGATGCCTGCGGGACCCACGTGCGGCACAGGTCTACATTTGAGAGTTTCGTGCAAGAGCAGGTGGGAGTAGAGCGATGTGTTTGCGGGAGCAGGATAAAGACATTGTTCTCTGGACTCCCGCAAAGTTGACATTTTCCTTGAATACCTTTTACAGTTTGTGTTTATGTGCAGAACAACATATGTAGTAGCCGACCGAACTTACAGATGTTTGCGTTGTGCTGGAATCTCTGGGATGCCAGGCAGCAGAATGGAAGTGTAATAAGCGCAATGAGCCCTGACTCAGGTTGGAATAAACACAGAGTCTCGCCACAAATTTCAGTGTTGTCCTGTATTTCTCTCATTTTGACTGTGAAGTATTTTTATTGAGCCTGCTTAGATATTTTTAATTCAGGTCTGTAGCCTAGTTCGAAACGTTGTTGGAGTTGGAGTCGTGGCCACATAAATTCCTGTATGGCAACAAATACATTTGGTAACCTATTTAATTTTTACAAGCCAAGATGTTAGAGCATTTAAAATCTGTCTGGCCCAACCTTCACTCCATCAGCTTTTCTTGCAAGGTTCAGCAGGCAGGAATGAGACAAATATTATTCATTTTGCGATAGCGGGAAAGAAACTTGCAGGAGCGAGCGAGAGAGGGATTAAAAATCAGTCCCAAGTTAACTTCTAGCAAGGGCAAATAGTTCTAGATCATGAAATATTTAAGTGCTTGGTAATCCATTCCTCCATGAAGAAGAACCTCCCGGAGATGAAGAAGAATGAATATACCCCATGTGGAAGGCCTCAGTGATGTAATCATTTAAGGCTTTCTGTTCAAGAATGGACAAATGGTGTAGTTCCACCAGCAGTTCTAATTGTGAAAGTCTATATAAAACCCTTGGAGTTCTCACGACCCTGGAAGCGATCGATCTGTGTTGTGGATGTAGTGGGCAGTTAATGAGCTGGTGAGCTAGTCGGTATCTCCTCCTCTCTGTTCATTCGTCTTGATTGAGCCATGCATTTCCTATTTGTACAAGTTTGCCAGAACCTACTGAAGAGAAGACCACCCAATGGAACTGAGGCTTGGGTTTTACAGTCCTTTGTCAGATACAGCATGATAGTTTGTTCCAGATCATCTCAGCAAGTTATTTCTGTTTGGAAACTAATTCAAGCCTCAGACCTGCATGTTTTTGAAGCTGGCTCAAGTCATGTAGAGCATTAATGTCATCCCAGCCATTTACATTAAGTAAACAAAATATCATCATTCTGGACCATCAACACAACAGACTCACACAGATCAACACTGCGGGGGAAAAGGGGTGATTAATTATAATTAAACCTATATATGTGTGTGTGTGTGTGTGTGTGAATTTGTGTGTGTGTGTGTGTGTGAGTGTGTGCATGTGTGTGAATTTGTGTGTGTGTGTGTGTGTGTGTGTGTGCGTGTGTGTGTGTGCGTTTTGAGAGTGCAGTAGTGTGTGTAGAGCAGCTTTTCTATGGTTTGTATTCCAGCAACTTCATTCCTGATTCAGTTTCTGAATCTGCACCTGCACATTTTACACAGACACACTCCCACACACTACCAAAGCAAAAAACAGAAAAAAAACTGGTAAGGTCTCCTATTTTATTCCATGGCTGTACCTTTTTTAGTATTGTTTCAAGAATCTCAAACAAAGTGCCCTGCTGCACCAGAGCTTGGTGTATTTTCGCTTCAGCTCCAGAGTGTGCAAAGTGTTCTGTAAGGACTCTTTACTTGAATTTACCAGTGAAATTTAAACAGCAATGAAGAGCAGTACTGAACATCACAGTTATCTGAGGTTTTCTACTGCTGATATTTCAAAGGTGCTTCTCATGATTCTTGTCATTTTCATACCTTACACACATTTGTTGAGGGCATTTGATGTCTTTTTATATTACTTGGTGTTGGCAACTAAACATTTGTCACATAGTTTGAAGTATAGAACACATAGTTTACATAAAAATTATGTTATTAATTTTGCAAATTGTGTTGGTAGATTGGCTGCAACTATAAAGGCATTCCAGTTCATTCGATTTAATTTATTTTTAAATTGATTATAAGGTGACGCTCATTTTAAGAACATTGTGTCACAAAGCAGATTTGCAGAATTCAGGTCCGAGCAACTAGAACAACAACAGACTTTCAAAAGCTGGAGGAAGAAACCATGAGAAGAACAAGACTGAAAAGAGGAACCTATCCTCCTCTGGTTGACCTGGACTGTGAAGGATAGTAAAAGAGATGTCCCTGTGAAAAGTTTATGGCCATCAGAGCAGAAATCATTAAAAAAAACAGCTTTTGTTGGAGTCAGTGTGAGGAGTAGTTTGAGAATCTCTACTCTAAAGAAACAAGAACAACAAGCTCCACAGTTGCTCTGAGCAGCAATCACCCTTGGATGAGAGAGCAGGAGCCTGCACAGGCAGTCCCAAGCAGCTGAACCTGTCAAGGGCACTCGAAGAAGTGACCACAGCGGTGCAGGGATAGTGACCCAGAGCCCCAATGGTGATCAGCCAGGCTAGACATATGGGCAGCAGTTCCACTCACAGAGGACAAGCCAAAGAAAGGAAGAGGAGACAAACAGAAAGAGACTGCCTTGCTAGTATTGCTAGTTGGATGAAAATAAATGTTCTGAAATTAAACGCAGAAATGAGTGACATTCTTCTTATTTGGAAAGAACTGCCAAGTGAAAAGGTCTGGGAACTCTGGCACTACAGATAAAAACTGAGGTTAAAAATTTAGTTGTAATTCTTAATTCTGAACTTACATTCAAAGCATACATTGACAATGATATTCTCTGGTACTGTGTGTGTGAGAGTTCTCTCGTGTTCTGTGTGTGGGTGTGTGCACGAGCTCACTCGTGTTGATTGTGTGTGCAAGAGTTCTCTCGTGTTGTGTTTTTGTTTTATCTCTCCAATACCGACAGCAGAACTGTTAACGTCAGATAATCTGGTCCTTTAAAATTAGGCACCGGGACCGATTAAGTACCGGTTTTCGGTATCCCTACTCAGATCTGTGTGAAAGCACATTTTTATAAGCTGGCTTTTAGTTAGTAGCTGCTGTTTTATTGTATATATTAAATATATTTATATCTTTTCCCTTGGGGGGATTGTCTATTGATCAGTTGATCGGTCTTGTTTTGAGCTTTTCTTTTGCATTGGTTGACTTTTCTTTTGTGCCCTTCTTACTGTTTTTTATTGCTTATTTTACTGCTCTTTAATAACTTGAGTGTTATTATTAAACTAGTGTGATCCATGATGGCCCCAGCTTGCAGCTTACAGGACTTAAAGGAACATCGTTGTGCCAAACACTATAGTGCTTCTCGAATTCAAATATAAAAAGAGGTGGTTTACATGTTAAGGCTGATTAGTATACAAGCTTTCATCAGTTCAGTTAGAAAAAGTAGAGCTTGATTTTTGCCGTATGTCCTTTGTTATGTGATGGAAAGGCAGGTGGTTTTTAAAATCATGGCTGATGAGTATATATGGTGTTCAAACTATATCACAGTCATGGTAGTGCAGTGGCACACTGAGACATAGGCTTTCATGGGTGCCATGTAATTATACTCAGATCAAACGTGTAATTTGATAAATTGTTCCTTTATTGTATCTGTGATTGTGTAAGAGCAGAAAAATGCACTGACATTGACACTTGGAGGTTAATTAGAATGGTAAGTATCCATTTTGCTCAAACACACACATACACACACACACACATAAATGTCTGTTAAAATTTACGACAGCTAATTAGGGCTCATAAATAGTTCATGTGTCGTGGCTGGCAGATCTCTGCCATGCTTTAATGGAGTTCTCTGTGGGAGGTGACACCTATTAGCTATTCTTCACTGCTTAATACAGCAGCACAGCCGATGGGACAGCGGGATCAAAGCCTTATCAGTTAAACACAAAGAGAGGCCAATTAACACGAGCCTGAGAACAAAAGTTAAGCAAGATTACCGTTTTGAGGAAAAGAGCGAATGGAGCCAGCAGACATTGTGCAAAATGAAATGCAATCTCTCTCATTTTGTTAAATAATGAATGGACATTTGTTTCATTTAACAGAACCAGTTCTTTCAAAATGACTGCTTAAAAGGAACCAAACGTCAAATTCAACGAATAATGTTTTAATGCCGGGGTGGCTGAGACTAACTAATTACAATTCAACAGATTCTCTACAAACACAAAGGGCTACATTATCTTAAGATAAATTACACAAAGATTAAACCAAATTCAGTGTCCAAAACTGTGTACAAAAACAAAATATCTCTGTTCATCTGGATATGGAGCTCTGGAAAAATATGAGAGCACTACATTTTTTTAAAAAATCAGCATCTCTATGAGTGCGAAATTTGGCTCACTGGCTTTATGAGTTACTGATTAGTGATCAGTATCTTATTTAATGAGGAAAAGTGTAAAACACTGCTGTAATCAACACTCTCCTCTCACAATGAGACCAGTTGGATGGTAAAACACTAATAGAAGTTTGTCAAAGGTAATTATTACCATTTACTTTAAGAGTGAACAATAGATTGGTTTTCTTTGAATTATTCAAGTTCTGTAAATGGCACATCATTTCTTTTATAGTACTGTTTTGTCATTTCCTTGAAAATACAATATTTTATTTGGAAATATAGTCGACAGTTTTAAAAACGAAGGCAAAGCTGTTCAGTTCAATACTTGCAGCTATAAAAGGCAAAACCTGAGAAAATGCAGTGGTCTCTTTTTTTTCTGAAGCTGTATTAGGCTTCAACTGACGAGTTTTGAAGTGTGGGATGCAAGAAAAATATTTTGCAGAGGGCTTAATTGTAACGGCTGCAAGGCTGGGTCTAAAACAGCAGGTGCTGTGGGGTGTTTCAGGTATGTAGTAATTACTGGCCACCAGAATTCATTCATTCGCCTGGGAAACTGGCGACAGGGTCATGGCAAAACAAGGGCCACTGATGTGCATGGCAGGTGGTCCAATCCCACAGAAAAGCTACTGTACACGTTAAAAAACTGGCAGCTGTGGTTGCCAGAACTTGGTTACTCTATAATATATGGTAGCAAAGTTATTGAATTTACAGGATTGCACCAAATGTACAGTATATTTTTCAGATTTTAATTGGGGTTTTTTTGCGGTTCATAACTAACATATTAACATATTTATGTTGCTATAAAAACAGTTTATACCCGTCAAATCCCTGGATTTACATTGTAATATATATGGTTCATGACGGTCTTTTTTACTGTTCAGAACTGTCTAAATTAAAGGTTTGAATTAATCTATTCATAAAAACTACATTAGTGTTTGAAAAACAAGAACATAACACAGTATCCTGCTTTGCTGCCATCTGATGGGATGGAGTTTTCCAACCATTCATTTGGAACTGTATTTCTAGAAGTTACCTCAGCATAGTCAAACAGTATCTCCTGCAAAGGCCAAACACACCTCAGTGCTGGAATTAAGCTTAGGTACACAAGACTACCAGGATTCACGCCCATGATAGCCTTTGTACCACTAAATTAAAACACAAAAACCTCCCAAAACACATTCCCAAACACACAATAACACACCAAATAACCACAATAACACCATTTTCCCCCAAGTAAAACACAACAACAATAAACAACAACAATTAAAACATCCCTTGTGGGAGCAGTGCATGCTGGGATAGTCCCCGTGTCAGTTTTGACAGGAGGGCTTGTTTTAGTAAATTAAGGGACCAGCTGGGTGGTATTTGGGTTAATATTTGTGTTGGGTCTTAGTTGGGTATATATAGGGTTTTTTTGCTTTGCGTAGCGCCACACTTGAACACGCATCGTGGTTCAGTACAGTGCAGTTTGACATGTAAAACATGTTCCTTAAGGGTTTGCAATGATGTTCCACAGAAATAACATCTAAACATTGTAACTGCATGAACAAATACTCACTCTTTTGCTGTTTTAAAAACCTAAACTCTGTTTCACATACCATTGGCAAATCTAAGTTTTACATGCGCTCCCAAGATATCTTCATGTGCCGTCAACACTGTACATGCTACTTGTGTTTAAAACCACACACTGCTTAAAACGGTCAATTTAACTTACCAATTTGCCCAGACACATTTATTTTATGTTATATTCCCTCTAGTTTCTATTTATGCTCCATCAATTCTATAATCGTTAGCCACTTATCTACTGCCGACGAGCTGATCCACTCCAATGAGGACTCATTCAATCAAATTTTTTGCCCAAGGCACAATTTTTCTCATGATTGGATGATGCTTAATCTTTCAATGCTTAAAATTAATTTCTGAAAGCAGAGACAAAACAGAGCACTGAATTTCAGATATTTCACTTCACACCCCTAAAAAAGTAAAAACACTGCTAATTACAGGAAAACAGTACACTGGACACAAACAAGACACAGTTATCAAAATTGTCACAAAAGAACAGAACATAAAGTTACAAATTTTTTCTTACTATTAGCATGTTGACTAAATGCTTTACATTACTACAATAAAATATTTTATGATAACAACTAAGTATAGGGATAATAAACTGTATTTTTAATTGTTTAATGTAAGGTTTTACTCTGTAAAACTAATTACAAAGATTTTCACTGTAAATTCTACTGTTATCGTATGTTTTGTGGAATACGGTTTAATCCTGTAGCATTTATAAGGTATTTTACTGTTATATTTATGGACATCTTTTACAGTGTATGGTCTTATTCTGTAAAACGAATTACAAAGTTTTTCACTGTAAATTCTACAGTTATTGCATGTTTTTTGGAATACGGTTGAATCCTGTAGCATTTATAGGGTATTTTACTGTTAAATTTACTGACATTTTTACAATGTAGCATCAATCAAAGAAAAGGTTTAATGGTGGGTTTAATAATAAGGAGTCAGAACACTGTGCATCACATCTTCACAATGCATAAGTAAGCATTAGAGCTGGACCATGGAACAATGGAGGAAGGTGGTCTGATTTGTATAAGTGTGTGTGTGTGTGTGTGTGTGTGTGTGTGTGTGTGTGTGTGTGTGTGTGTGTGTGTGTGTGTGTGTATGGACACTGGATGCACAGACACAAACAGCAGGCACTGATAAAAAAATAATAATAATGCACCGAGGATGATTTCACATTGCTCATCAGAAAACTACAAAAAAATTGTTCATCTTGCCAGAAATATGGCACAAGGGAAAACATTGTTTAACACCAAGTACACCCCTTCATAGAACTGCCTTTCCTGAGGACAAAAGGATTCAAAATGTCAACTTGGCCTCCAAATTCCTCAGATCCCAGTCTGATTGAGCATCTCTGGGATCCGCTGGAGGCCTATATCGCAACTTACAGGACTTAAAGTATCTTCTGGTCTTGGTGGTAGATTCCACAGCACACATTTACAGGTCTTATGGAGTACATGTCTTAGTTGGTCTGAGCTGTTTTGTTGAAGGAATCTACACAATAAACCATGCGATGTTTTATAAATGTGAGTGGAATCTTCTCATTTTATGCAGAGTCTTAGGTGCAATAGACTTCAAGTGCAATATCACTGTTTATCTCAGTATTACTCATTAAATATTATTACTTCTGATCTCTATGAAGTGCAATAACTTACTCCAAAAAAACATCTGTGTCTGTAAGTTTCACTCAACTGTGTAACTTTTCTATAGTATTTACATCCAGCAGTGCTGCATGTAGCATAATGTATATTCATACTGAGTTTTTTCCATAGATTTTGATTTAGATTGTAAGTACACTTTATATTTTTTACTGTTCTTATCTCTGTGCATCTTGAAGTCATTACCTAAGCAATTTCCTCCAGGATCAATCAAGTTCTCATGATTTTTATCTTATGGCTAGTCAGCAAATGCAGGTTTTTAGTTCATGGATAACTAATGTACTAATATATTTTCAGGTCAGTTAAATTTAGGGGATGGATTTAAATTCATATATGTCATTTTGAACACACACAGAGTTTAAATGAATGAATGAACAAAATTAGTGGAATTACTGGGATAATTTCTTTTTATTTTTTGTTTGCCTGCAACTTTTATCAGCCGATGGGTCCTAATGAGGTTGCAGTGCTCTATGGGATCGACTCTTTTTTGTCAATTGTGGCAGAAGCCAACATGTTCGACCAGTTCCACTGAATTATGTTGAGTCAATTGTGTTTCAAATCTAATTAAATTTGGCTCAGTCTGAAAGTGCCACTTTGGCTCTCAGCTCATTAAACAGTTTCAGTTATTTTGGCTCAGGGAGGATCAGTAGAGGGGAATCACGCTGCACAAAGGTCCTGTTCACACTCGGCATTAACGTGAGGATCAGCTGACCCGATTATAACACAAGGACTGCTCCCAGCGTGCATCAAGATCTGATTGGTCAGATCACATTTGGAGGTGGTCAGTTTCTTTTAGCAGTGCATGCATTAATATAGTGTGTGTGTGTGTATGTGTGTGTGTGTGTGTGTGTGTGTGTGTGTGTGTGTGTGTGTGTGTGCATTCAAAGATGTGATTCCTTGTACAAGACACAGCAAACCCTGACCACACACTGTTTTTTTGGCAGATGTTTTAGGTCCATGAAAACAAAAAGAAGCAGATTCAGAAACCCTTCCTACCGTTAGCCATTACCATGTTAAACGCAGCTGAATTCATTTAGTGCACTTTCTCACAACAGACAGTCATTCATTTACATAGGTTTACATGTTCATATGTTTGCATGCTCCTTTTTAACAGTTTATGTAGCATATTTACAATAGTATTAGACTATTTATAATAGTCCTAGAAATATTATAATAGTCTTTGATATTTCTTTTATTTTAACATTTTTGCACTAAGAGAATTGCACCTTTGAATTTTGTTGCACAGCGGCTGCAATAAAGAGATTCTGTTTCTGATTCTGTAATTGAACATGCAGTCAAGCTTGAGGACAAAAATGTCAAAGGTTTACAAAAGACCAAGGACTACTAAAAACTAGGCCTATATTAGAGGTCAAATAAAGCAAACATAACTTAAAACAAAGATATTTATCATGATTTTAACTAAACAAATCAGACTTCCCACAATTAAACAAAGGGGTGAACAAAACACACTTTAAATTCCAACCCATAGAAACAAAAACATCTGAGCTCAGAATCCCCCCTGGCACATGCTGATGTGGTACGGCCTGATTTGTAGGAACTGAGATTTAGGGGCCCTCAGCCACACCTTTACCCCAACCAGGAAGGACCGCCCCCAATGCTCAGCCACGGTACCTAAAAACAAAGAAACACACAATGACAAACCCCTTATTTTACAGCTTAATACTGCTAAAATGTGTGCACTCCATCTAAAAAAAATGTGAGGTTAAAGCAGATAAACTATAAATCAAGCAAAGTGTGTAATGAATGATTTAAACAGTGACTGTAAATAATTAACTCTCAGGCTAGTTAACAAAGTGGACAAGTGGAATATAGGACAATACTCACATATGTGGCTGTAGCCATCACGTTCCAACAATTGGGTATTTTGTATTTTGACTTTTTGAGCCTATTAATGACTATATATTCACTGTCTTATTGTAAATGTTTTTCTTGTGATAGCAAGTTAATCTCTCTCTCTCTCTCTCTCTCTCTCTCTCTCTCTCTCTCTCTCTCTCTCTCTCTCTCTCACACACACACACACACA
>JBBMFX010570540.1:0-14872 GCA_037832545.1 Rhabdalestes septentrionalis | reverse complement strand
CAGTCATTAGTTACAGAGACAGTCTTACAGTCATTAATTACAGAGACAGTCTTACAGTCATTAGTTACAGGGACAGTTATGAGTGTTTCAGTCCTGATTGTTTGTGAAATGAGACATATTACAGAGCAGTCAATCAGAAGAGAGATTTAGATTCAGATTCAGTTTTATTTGTCACACACACTACCAACATGGTACAACATGCAGTAAAAAGAGTTCTGCAATGCCTGACTTTAAAAACAGTTTAAAAAAAACATTAGAAACTGTATAAAAGTAAGACGGTAAGGATGGTAATGATAAAGTAAAGATGAAGTCCATAAGCATTACCACGGACATACATGAATGTATGATGTACATATAGCACTGTATTGGGTGCAGTAATATACTGTATATTTATATATAAAATGTACATATAAGAACTATATGGGGGTGGTTATCAATACATATATAATACACATAACAACTGTGTAGGGTTGGAGTATTAATATAAATAATATACACAGTTACAGATATTAAACAGCCTCTTTAATTCTGAGGGCGAATCGAGGTTGGAAAGTGATCATGTTAAAATGAATTGTGTTTTTTTTTTTTCATCATTGTCTTAAAAGGACCTAGGAGAGGATTTGGGTTCTTTATTGGTAGGATTTGGGTTCTTTATTGGTAGTAAAAGTAGGGCATGACCATGGTCATAAAATTACATTTCGGCAGCAAATTTTCAAACAAGAATAGAAACAAAGGTAATAAATAGAAAAGTTAAACTAATAAATCAGGCATGCATGCTTAATATGAATCTGGCCCATATCTGGTGACTTTAGTCATAACCAGTCTGAGAAGTTGGCCTGAAATTGCATCACCACTAACCTGTCCTGAAATGATCATTTACATTTATGTTTATGGCATGTAGCAGATGCTTTTCTCCAAAGCGACTTCTATTCCCTACCAGAGGAAATCTCCCTGGAGCAATTTGATGTTAAGTGTCTTGCTGAGGGACATTGTGGTGTGTTGAAAGTAGGTGCTTTTCAACTGGCCAAAGGACCCACGCTGTACCACAAAAAACATTTTTCCATTACCAAATAGCGACCCACAACCAAGCTGCTCAACAGCGGGGCCCAGAGTGGACCACAGCCAAGCAGACTTCTCTGAGTCTCTTCTCAGAGTCTCTGATCATTCGAAATATTGTCATGACAGGAGATGGACTTGAAGAGCAGATGTTGCTTTTCTTTTTATTGCCCAACAAACAACAATGGAGATAGAAATTAACAGACATATCAATGAAGCCCAAGCCCTACTGCCTGTTTAGGCTGAAGATAGATTTCGGAGTGGAGAGTTTTTGACACTGAGAAACGTGGGGCAGGTCACTGCTGACAAGTTCTCTGGGTTCGGTTCTCATCACCAGGGTAAAGAACGCAGCGAAATCATTCAACACTCAAACAAGACTAGAAATCATAAAAGAACACAATAACAATAAAAAACAATAAAAAACTCTCTGGCGGTTCGACTCCATGGACGCGGTTTTGGGATGTCGGGCCATAAACATTGGAGAGAATTGAGCCAGAAACACTGGAACATTAAAACAGTACAGTCTGGGTACAGCACTGTTTCGCTATACTTATATCCCTTAAGACTGTGTTTCTGCTCAATAATCAGATTTAGCATCTCTTAAATGTAATGTCCAGATAATCTGAGACTGAGACATTGTGTCCCCAGAGAGTCTTACAATCACATGTCAGTCACGAGACGATCACGTATGCTCAAGTCCAAGGACACCACAGAATTATGATGCACCAGTCTGAACACCGGGTACACGGGCTCCGAGAACTCAGCATGGAATGTGTATATGTGTGTAAGTGTGTTGCTGCTGACCCTGTAGAGGGACAAAATGCCAGCGGGCCAATCCAGATGCACCGCTATCGTCTCTGAGTGGAAATCTCTCTCCGGTGTTTTCCGGAGGTCAATTTTCTTGCCACCATGCACAGCGCTGTAGCTATAATTGGAGCAGTGCAGGCTCCAGGATATGTCATTGTGGCCTGCCAAGGAGACGCTGGCTTCTCCAGTCCTACTGATCCCTTTGTACGTGACCCCTATATTCACACCGAACACACTGCCCCCCCACACGGACTCCAAGTAGTGCTGCCCGGACAGAGCCTCTCGACACATCACCTGCTTCCAGGTCTGGAATCTGTGTGGATGATCTGGACGGGGCGTCTCATTAATGCACTCAGACACAGTCCTGTCCTGGTCCAACAGGCTGAGAGATCGATGAGCAGTGTTGGGGTCCAGAGTGAGCTCACACATGTCTGCAGCTAAAACAAGGTTTGAAGGAACAGTGTTGTGTAAAAGGCATGTAACATATTACCGCACTGAGGGCTAAATTGGATCTGGACTGTTTGGAAATATGGAAGTGATAAAAACTATATATATATATATATATATATACGCCAGATTGGATTACAGTTAGGATGTCTGCCATGTCCGCACATTCCTATTTTCATAAGAAAGACACACGGAAAGCCGATTGTCTCAATGTCGGGATTAATTTATCATATAAATTAAAGCCTTTGAAGAATTACTTACAGTCCAGTAAGTCTGTCCTCATCCAGGTTGCTCCAGAATGGTCAGCTCTGAAAGGGTGGAAAAACCAACAGCATGAAGCATATACATTATTACTGCGATGTTACATATTTCAGTGAAAAACTGATCAACTATCAGTGTTCAATGTCATGTCAATCCCTGAACTTTCTGTCAGTAAATGCAAAGATGTTAAGCGGATTATATCCTGTACTTACTTAAGATCCTCCAGGTTATTCATTGGGTTTTCTATTATGTCAAAGAGCTTCTTCAATCCTTTCTCTTTGGTCTGGTTGTAGGTCACATCCAGCTTCTTGAGCAGTGAAAGGCCTGAACCCAGAGCAGGAGCAAGAAAGGCACACCCCTTTTCAGTCACACGACACCCACACAACCTGATGGAAAGGTTCATGATGTCATTCTGGGGTCTCCAGTCTTAGCTGCAACTAAACAGACACAGTCAACTGAACAGTAACACCTCATCAGCCGCTGATTAACCCTTCAGTGCATTGCGTCATGCTGTTGCGCTGATGGACTACTGCCTGACTAAAGTGTACCATGACATCGATGTGTTTTGGAACTTTCAGCAGTATAAATTCTAATGCATTTTAACTGCTGAGCAGTTTGGTAAATGAGTTTGCCATTTTCTTCAGGCAGTTTTGCCAGTAGCTGTGCCATGGGCATAAAACATTAAAATGGCAGCATTAATGAAAAATGTAAAAAGTCACAAAAAGGACACTTTACAAACATTTGTTGCTCATAACATGTAGAGGCAGAATTATAAATGCTATGGCAGAATCAGTGGATGGGTATTATGGTTAACGAATCAGGACTCTTAGAGCTATGTCTGCTATACTGATTGCCTGAGATTGACGTTAAGCATGCACTTACTTGAGCATCTGAAGTTTACAGGTCGGACTCTTCAGCCCCTGAGCTAGCAATGATATGCCAGCATCTTGCAGATCATTGTTACTCAAGTCCAGCTCTGTCAAGCATGACATTCTAGAGCTGAGCACACCAGCCAGAATCTCACAGCTCTGTTTAGTCAGATTACAGTCATTCAGCCTGGTGGAACAAAAGCAGACATTAAGTACATTTAATCAATTTGGGCTAATCCGCACAAAAAATGTAAGTAACACAGAACTTACAAAGCTCTTCTGGAGGCCACAATAAGTGGCATTGTTCTACGCAGACCCTCGTCTGACTTGCGGTATCTCTTTAAGTCAAATTCCTCGAGATCATCTCCTGACATCAGGAGCAAGTATACAAGGGCGGAGCACTCTACAGGGGTAAGCTGATGGTCTGGCCTGGATCGCACATAGCCTCTGATCTCTTCCACTAAAGAGTTATCGTTCATCTCGTTTAGACAGTGGAGAAGGTTTATACTTCTTTCTGGTGAGATTCTCTTCCTGATCATCTTCTTGATGAACCGTACAGTTTTCTTAACTCCCTTAGTTGAGCGCAGCTCTGGGAAGATCTTAATTAGAAGTGTTTGATTGAACTCCAGGGAGACACCAAGAAGGAAACGGAGGAAGAGGTCCAGGTGTCCACTCTCACTCTGCAAACTCCTGCTAATGGCGGATCTGTGAAGGTCATGGAGGTTGTTCTTCATTCTCCATTTCAGTCTGTCAGTAGAATTGTCGTGGAAGGCATTTCTCTTGGTCACACTGTACACGTAAAACACGTACAAGGCGGCAAGAAACTCCTGAATGCTCAAATGCACAAAGCTGTAAGCTCTGGACCTGAACAAAGTTTTCTCCTTCTTGAAAACTTCAGTGAACATCCCCGAGTACACCGAGGCCTCCTGAACGTCAATGCCACATTCTTGCAGATCTTTTTCAAAAAATATGAATTGTTCCTTCATGAGGTTCTTGTAAGCAAGCTTAGACAATTTCAGAATTTCCCCTGAATGATCAGCGTAGTTCTGTGGCATTCCCTGATACTTCCCTGGGTACTTCTGATGTTTCAGGTCAGTTTGATAAAGCAGAAAGTTTGTGTACATCCCTGTAAGAGTGGTGGGCACATCCTTGTCATCTGCTGATTCGAGCATCATCTGTAGCACGCTGGCAGATATCCAGCAGAAGACCGGGATGTGGCACATGATGTGAAGGCTCTTGGACTTCTTGATGTGGGAGATGATTTTGCTGGCCTGCTCCAGATTTCCTATCTTTTTCCTGAAGTACTCCTCCTTCTGGTCATCACTGAACCCTCGCACTTCTGTCACAAGTTTGACGTGTTTACTGGGTATCAGGTGAGCTGCAGCTGGCCGGGAGGTTATCCAGATGTGAGTGGACGGAAGCATGTTTCCAACGATGAGATTGACAATCAGCATGTCGACCGATGACACCTCTGTCACGTCACACACCATCTTATGGCTTCCAAAGTTCAACACAAGACGGCTCTCGTCCAGACCATCAAAAACAAACAAGACACGACAACTGTTGAGGGCCTTTACATCCTCAATCATCAGGTCGAGCTGGTGGTAAAAGTAACATAGTAACTTGAAGAGGCTGTAGTGCTCTTCCATGATGGGGTTCAGATCCCTGAAGGACATCAGGAACACAAAGTCCATATCCTCATTGGTATTTCCTTCTGCCCAGTCTAGGGCAAACTTCTGCACAGACACTGTCTTGCCTACCCCGGCAATCCCAATGGTTAATACTGTCCTCGCTTTCTGTGAGTCCGGAAGCTCCTTGAAAAGGGCACTGAACTCAACAGGGTTGTCCACAACAAGGGCCCTGGACATCGCTTCAATCTGCCACACTTCATGCTGATGATTGATTCCACCAGTGTGACCTTCAACTATGTAGAGCTCTGTGAATATGTCCGCCAAGGCTATGCTGCTCCCCTCATCAGATGTCCCCTCATAGATCATTGCGCATTGAAGTCTTGTGCACAGCTTCAGTTTGTCTCGAACTGCAAGTTTTCTTGCCTCTGAAATACAGTGATGTTTTTGGAAATGCAGTGATGTCAAATGTTACAAGATGAAGGATTATTTTATGAAGTGGATGTGGATGGACATGTGCAAATTAAACCAGATCTGTTTTTTTATCTCTAAAGAAAGACAAACAAAAATGTACTTACCATTGCAGATGACTGGAGGTTCTATACCTGAGGTTAGTAAAGAGAAAAGATGAAAATGTGCTGTGAACATATAGTGTACATACATCAGCAGTCCTGCTAATTACTAGTAATTAAGGCCACCACAATTGGTCGACTAGTCAAGATTACGTTGACTATCAAAATCATTGATGACCAATGTAGTACTTGACACATTGTTTGTTTTTTCAAAGTGTTTCTGGTATCATGGCTACCTGTAAATGGAGCTTGGAAAGTTCGGAAGCATTTTAAAAAATTTAAAAGGACATGCAATGCAAAATGGAAATTGACTTCCATGGCAGTACTATAGTGATGCTAGAGCTTCTGAAAATAGAAGCACATTGCGGCTGATTCAGTTGACCAAGTGGGACGGTTGTCTCAGTAAGCTAAGTGCCAAGTTAGCTGCTAACCTTAGCATAAACTGTGAACTATTTGTATTGATAGGTGTAATGTTAACATTAACCATGATGATTTAATTTTCCTTGGAACACATTTGTTATGTGTTTGCCATTTATAACAGTGATGTGTTTGAATAGGAAACTTCTCGCATATTTGCTCCAGGATGTTTAGAAAAGCTAACTTTCCTGGCTAAGGACAAGAGTCTTTTTTAGATTTGTGACAACATTCACTCCAAGTGTAGTAAAGTTGAATAAAGTTTTGAGCACTGGGCACACACAAAAAATCAGTGAGACCTAAATTTTATTAAAGGTTTCAGGTGCATAACATTACCTCTTTTGATTCTGTACGTTTCTATACTTTAACCCCCTGGAGTCTGAGTATAAACTGAGGGATCTGGTGATTGTGGCATGCTCTGACATTTGTGTAAATTTTATCAACTTATAATATTTGGATTTCAAAATGCTTTGTTTCCAGCACAGACTTAGCTACAATAATATTGCAGGAGTAAATGTGTCCAAATAAGATGTGGACTCTAAACAACTTGTAAATGGCAGTTTTGAACATTTACAGGAATGTTCCATTTTATATAAATTTCATTAAAAGTTTAATAAGCCATCATCTTGTCATCATCTTTCCCTGTTTACCCTTAATTAAGGCAGATTAATTTGATAAATTTTCATTTTAATTAACCCATGTGACGGCAGTAAAATCAGTAGAACAGATTTTTGCCCCTGCTACTAAGATGCTGAAATTAACAAAAGCTTACCACTACTTGCAGTGCTGGTGTTGAAGTTGAAGGTGACTGGAGCTGAGAAATGGTTGCTGGTCAGTGAGGGGGCGTTCACAATGCCCCCCGACTCAGCCCTGATTGAGCTCCGGATGGAGCCAAACTGAGCTGCTTTTAAAGAAGACCAGAAAACAAACACTGGTACAAACATACTTCATCTTTATGACAGGACTGTCATCATAATCACAACCATTCCCAAAATAACAATCACAGATACCACCACCACCACTATTATCATCATAATAATCATCTGTGCTGAAATATGTCATGTTACTTCTTTATAACATTGAGCTTTCTTCAAGAAAAAGGTTGTTTTATAATGAATCTACATAAACATAACACACAAATGTTTTCATGCTTATTATGCATGTTCTTTAACACCTGTATGCCACCTACCTTTATTGGCGTCATGTTCAGTTTCCTGCAGTATCTCTTTCTCCATTCTGCTCCAGTGGAATGAGGTAATGTTCATATATCCAAACTCACTCTTTCAGACGATCCATCTCTTTATATCACATCCACCACTCTATAAGTGCTATGCAAATGCTATGTATGCATCACTACTGTACAAGCTTTTCTACATGTTCTAGTTTTAGAAAGAGCCAGGTGCTTATACTTCAGCCATGGAGTACGGTGTTTACCTAAGGGTCGGGTGTGTGTGTTTGAACTCCTTTGCACAAAGTCCTTTCAGGGGGAATCCAGGAAAGGTGTGGGAAATGCTGAAAAACAGCCACGTAAAAGGGTGGTGAGCAATAGGCCATGTTGCAATACACACCTGATGTGTTCATCAGGAAGCAAACAACTGGTGACCAGTTACATTAAGAGGTTGGTAACAAAGAATTCCACACATTACTCAGAGATCATATATACCAGCAATAAACCATACAACCAGTGCTGGACCATACAACCACACTCAGAAATATGTGGCCTAACTCCAACGATTTCTGGATTTCAATTGCATATAAAATTTCCACCCATTTTAATGACTGAGATTTAAGAGAAACCGGCCAGTAACCTTTATGAGCTGCGTATCTGTCAGCAGGGGCACCGCTAGGGGGGGAATGGTTAGAACGATTCTAGTGGCCCAGCACTGACATGGGGCCCTGTTAGGGGGTAGTAATACTATCTTAATAAGAATGTAGCCCAAAATTCTAATCTTTCATGGGCCCAAGATTTCTGGTGGTGCCCCTGTCAGTCTGTCAGTCACATGTAAAGCAAGCAATTAAGAATGAAATGTATGTAGTAATACCAATAAACCCGACGTGATCTGAATAAACAATGACAGATTTACCTGATGTAAACAACCTCATACATGTAAATTAAACAATCTTGCTTGATTCAAAGCTGGTCATATTTAAATCAGTTTTAACTGATTCAATCTCATTGTTTTCACTATTACCATTATTAATGCTGATTTTAAGGAATTTAAATAAATACATTCTAAACATTTAATTATTTAAAAAAATAAAATAGAATAAAATATCTAAAAATAAACTATGCCATGATTACTTTTCTGAGTGCAATGGCAGGCCATGTAAAAGTGATAGATTCTTTAACCAGTAATGTGCAATTTAACCAGCTGTGCCCTATATAACCAGTGATGGAATATATAGCCTGTGATAAAACATATAACAAGTGATGGAACATATAGCCTGTGATTAACCATATAACCAGTGGTGTACTATATAACCAGTGTTGGAACATATAGCCCATGATAAACCATATAACCAGTGGTGTACCGTATAGCCAGTGATGGAATATATAGCCTGTGATAAACCATATAACCAGAGGTGTACTATATAACCAGTGTTGGAACATATAGCCCATGATAAACCATATAACAAGTGGTGTACTATATAACCAGTGTTGGACCATACAGTCAATGATAACCTATATAACTAGTATTGGACCATATAACCACAGACTGGTCATATAGCCAGTGATGGAACGTATGTAACACAGAGGACCAAAGCGATGTCAATCAAACCAAATGGAAACTGCTGTTTTACAATGAAACCCCAGTAACTTTTTGTGACTGTGTCAGTTCTGCCTGACCCCGTTTCATTACCATTTGAATGCAGACTGTGATTACCACACGGAAAAGTATCAGGTCATTTCTTTTACTTAAGTGTAAATATATAGTTGGGTAAAAATGTATTAATCCCTTGGGAAGATTCTGTCCATTTTCAAGCTGCAGTACACCGGCATAGTTGTAAAAGAATGTTATAAATGAAACAAAGAAACGAATGACAAAAATAGAAAATATAAGAATGTATGGGAAAAAAGCCGATATCTAAGCTGATGTAAGAAAATGAGAATGATATGAGAAAATGAATATAATAAAAGTTTATAAAATATTTAACAAAACGTAAAAATAGGAGCAATCACACCAGGTAATGATATTAAAGAGTTGTGGGATGAAAAACAACAGAGTAATGATAAAATAAATGTGGGATGATAGCAAAAATAAGTGATTATAAGTAATTATCAATGCCCAATAGGAAATTATAAGTAATTCTTGCACAGGTAACAAGTAATTAATAGTAATTGTATACAATTATTGCACTTATTATTGCACTGAAGAAATTGTTTTCAGAAAACACGAAGCCAATGTCCTGTTACTTTCCATATCCTTACATTTATCCACTACATTTATAACCTTCATGTCTTATTGTCTCCTGATTTTCTCAAGTCTAGGCTGTCTGCAAGATTTTTCTGTACAGTTTTTTCCCAGTAGAAAAGCCTGTCATGACTGGACAGTGCAGTTCAGTCAGTTGAACAGAACAACACTGCCACCAACTGACCCAAACGCACACTTCAGTGAAAGGTCTCCGTTTGAAAAGTCCATGAAGACTTTTAAAGTCATTTAAAAAACACGTGACCATTTTTCAGTGAGATATGTTAATTCCATTCGTGTTAAAATCATTTTCCCATAAATGAACAAAAAAACTTAGACATTATTAATTTGTGACCATTATTTAGTGTGACATAGAAACTCAAAAAGTCATGACCCTGAATTTGTAAAGCATACGTTGTTCTCTTGCCCTATCAATCAATGTTCTCATGGCTTAGTATTTAAGTTTGAAATTAAGAGTGGACCTGCCTGAAATGGGTTTTTGCTGGTTGGGATGTCTGTCACCATAATGCCAAAATGACAATCAGATACACTTGTTAAAACATTTAACCTGTTAAAGAACTGCCCATGATGTAGTCATTGCATTATGTGAAGCATCGAGACATAAATAAAAGACTGCTGCTCTTGTTCCCCTCCTGTCTCTGCCTCCTCCATCCTCTTGTACTGTGTGTGTATTTGTGTGTCAGTCTCGGTCACTCTGCTAGCTCCACTGCCATACGCATGCGTGTACTGTTCGTAGAAGGTGCTTTAGACATGGATAAAATCACTTCACTTTGATCAAAGATCACAACAAAACACAGACATTTAAACGATCCAATATGAAAATCCTGCTTAGTAAAGCGTTCCTTTGCATCATCTGAACACTCTCTTCACAAAAATGTTTTTTTGCACTGCTGTAGAACCCTTGTAAGGGATTTGAGTGTGGAGAGCTGAAACTGAAACATAGAGCTGTATCACACTTCGGTTGAACACCCACAGCTTCCCTTTCCATTTACTTCCCCTCTTACTAACATTGGGGGGGGGGGGTGGAGCATGAGGCAACATGTGGGGCCGTGGAGGCCAAGTGGGTAGGATACTTGCCTCTGGACCAAGAGGACATAAGCTCGAATCCTACCCTGAGCAGCACCACTGGGTTCCTGAGCAAGACCCTTTAACCCAAGGTCCCAAGGAGACTGCCCTCTGTAGGTAGGGAATGGAAGTGGCTTCACACTGCAAAAACTCCTGATTTAACCAACACTTGTAATCGTATTTTTAGCCTAAACACCTTCTTTATCTTGTTTTGAGAATTATATACCATATAAGAGCAGATTTCTCAGATAAAGGTTTTAATACATGTTTTTCCCTTTTTCAAGAAATCTCAGGCTAGAAACATTTATTCTCAAAATAAGATCAAGAAAATGTTTTAGGCTAGAAATAATATTGCAGGTCTTGGTTAGATCAGGAGTCTTTGCCGTGTAGATCAAAGTGTCTAGTAAATGAGAAAATTCCATGAAAGGTTGGGTCTTCTAAGACCCACTCGCTTGGTAAAATCACTTACCCTAAGTCTCTTTCCCAGCCCCGCACCTCTCTCAGTCCTCCGCTGTTGAATCACTGGAAAGCCCCAAGCAGAAGCATCATCAGAGCTACATGCTAGTTTACTGACTGAAATCTGCTGAGTTCTAGTTGTCTTTCGGCTCTTAGAGGAAGCAAAAATTGCTCTCATGTGGCATTGCTCAATCTCAGAGGCCCCCCTCTCCCTGAACCAAATGAATCATCAGCTTAAATCACTCGACAGACACATTTTGGACAAAACTGTCCCCTGAGTAAAGCTCCTTCTGTAACTGCATGCTTGAAGCATTTGTTACAAGATGGTTTGTTACTGTTAGCAACTGTCAGTTCTGAGGCCTCATGAGCATCAGGACAATACATGAATAAGTTTAACACTCTGTACAGTGATTTTATTCAGTTATTCTTCCGCTTAATGGTCTCTCTCTCCCTCTCAGGGTTCTGACAGAGTAAAAAGCAGGTGAGTGCAGATGAGGAGGTAGACAGTCCAGGGTTTGGATGACCTTCATTAGGACTGATTAAAATTGATTAATAATTGCATTTGGCTTGAGTTATACAGTCCTTTTAATGCAGTATATGGCTCGCATACAGTATGCATGTCTTTTTGGCATGTAATTTAGTTTTTCTGTAAAATCTCTCAAGTTGTTGGTATTTAAATGAGTGAGGGATAAAAAAATATGATGAAGACCAGTGTTATAGTGTGCCCAAAAAATGAGACCTGACCTTGTGCCCGAGCCCAGCCCGCCCGACACATTAAGGGTAAATATCGGCCCGAGCCCGATTTAAGCCCAACAATTTTTTAAATACGTGGGCCGTTATAACACACGTTCTCAACTGTGGGTGCGTTCCTAAACACACACTCCGAGCTCCGAACACACTCTGGTAAATTCAGAGTGTGGACGGAATTGTCGTTGTTTTTTTCACTTTCGGAGAGTTCAGAGCTCAGGACTCTCCAGCTGAAGGGAGAAGCAACCGAGCGGGACGTCAGTCTAACTGAAAACAGGCAGACAGAGTTTATAGGAAATACACCAGACACATATGTTGTCCCTGCCCACAACTTGCTGGAAATGGTTCCACACCTCCGACTTTCCTCCAAACTTGCTGGAAATGGTTCCTCCAAACTTGCTCAAAGTTAATTCTCCCATTTTTATTTTCTTCTTCACGTCTTTAAGCTCTGCACAGTACAGCCCAGCAGGACCGGTGTAACGTGGCCGGTGGCAGGAGCTGGAGCGCAGCAATTTAACTTTGCTAAACTATTCATATATTTCTAATTTTGGCATAGCTCCCCAACCAAACAGGCTACTTAAATAATGATTAAAAAACCAAAAACAAATGCTTGGTCATGGCCCGGCCCGGCCCAGCGACAGTGGCAGGAAATATCGGCCCGTGTCGAGTCCGTGCAGAGAATCTAAACTCTTGTGTGTGATCAGCTCTTCGGTGGTGGTTAGATTTTGAAAACCCACGTGAGAGTCTCTAGTAGCAGTGAGAGAATCTAAACTGATGTCCTTAATATTTCAGAAAGAAATTAGATGAGGGGGTTGGTAAAAGGGAGAGATAAGATTAAATGAAATGAGAAAATGTTTAGTTATGGGGAGTTTATCTGTCGTAAAATCAAGTGGGGATACACCACTACAACAGAATAAATCCAATTGATGTGCTGCTAAAAATTAAAGCTCTCAGGGCAGAATGTAAAGTCTCTGGCAAATGCATTGTTAATCTTTTCAGTGTGAATACTCAAATCTCCCAATAATATATTATTTGGTAAAAGAGTGGAGAGATATGTAAGAAAAGCAAAAATAAGTTTAAAAACTCATTATCTGGTTTTGGAGGGTGATAAACAGTTGCAATGATTATAGCAGTAGGCCCAGCCAGGTTGAAAATACAATACATTTAAATGAATTGACAACAGGAAGACACGGGCGAGATTTTCCACTTCTCGCAGTAAATTATCGCGAGACCTCACCTCCAACCGGAGTCACGAGGTTGACGGATGTAAACAAACCCCGGCGGAGTGTGGTGAGAAAGTTATTTGTTTGTCGCCCAGTCTCGGTTAAGCAGAGAATGTCGAACCCACGGACAGTGAGGAGGTCCTCGATGAGAACTCCCTTGCAGGTGAGTGAACGGTAGTGATGGGGAGATGAAGCCTCATGAGGCTTCGAATCACTTTAGCCAATTGGTTCGAGAAAGGGTTCATTACTCGAAGCTTCATGTTCACACGACACCACCTACTGGCCAGATGTAAAATTACAAATAATGGATGACCAAATAATTGCTCAACATAAATGATCACAGATTGAGTGTATTGTGTGTTAATTTTTCACAAAATGGTAATGTCTGATGATATGGCAAGTTGTGTATGCTTGTGTAGCTTGGACAATGATGTACAGAACAGGGGGGAATTTTGTTTTCATTTTTATTCAGAAATAAATGTTTTAGAACAGCTTTTGATTTTAATCGATTCCCTTTTTTTGACCCAACCTCTCTGGCCTTTGAAAACACCCTTTCACTTGCCACAGAAGATGCCAGCGCGCACAAAAACATAAGGGCAAGAAAGTATGAATTACAGTAATTTTTGCCTCTCCCACAGGGTTTTCCAGCCTGCTTATATTTGGCTCTGAAAGGTAGCGCTGGACCTCCACAGAGTCTCAAATGAGAATAAATAAAGTGTCTGTTACATGTCTTTTTTGCACAATAAACAAAAGTCAACATGGTAAAATTGTGATAGTATGTTTTTAATATTATAATTACTTGCATTGTCTGAGTGAAGCTCCAGTTTCCTCCTTATTCTAATGCAAGACATGGTAATGCCTCAGCATGGATGAGTTGTTATTCTACCCCAACTCCTTGGAACACAATAAGCACCTCACCTTTGAATAAAATGAGAAACGGTGAAAAATAAAAAATTTTAATAAGCAAACCTAATTCATCTAAAATTGTTAGATTTAGTTTAACTTATTAGGAGTTATAAGCTCAAAATGTTCCCACACAGGGGAAATTCTCCTCTTCCTAACTGGCTCCATCCTCTTACCTATCCTTCTCTCCTCACTCTCGTAAATCGTCAAACTATCTATCTCTCTCTCTAAACTCTCCAAAGTATCTCCAAACTATACAAACGCTATCCAAATCCAGAATGCAAACTATCAAAACTCTATCCAAACTCTGAACTGACCGCAACTCTCATTCAAAAACCCACATTTTGAATGTGGGCCTCTATTGCTGTCAAACCTCAAAATCTGCAAAAATCCGAACCACTTCCCAAAGCAGTCACGTGGCACAGCAGGCAGCGTGGCTTCCAACGTCACCATTTTTGGCTCCTCCCCTAAATTAAGCAAGCCTCTATACATGCTTCGCGGAAACGCCCCCTCCAGTACTCGACACACGCTCCTAAGCCTCGGCACGTCTCGTAACATCACTAGTAATGTTGCAGTTAGCTAAAAGTTAGCTATTTGGTTTAAAAAAATAAAAACAAAAACATTGCACTACTCCTAAAATCTGTTAAAGTGTGACCCCCAGCCAGCATTCGCTTTACCGGAGCGTCACATATGAAGAATCCTGATGTGTTTTCAACACCTAATAGTTTCTTATTCAAGTGAAATATTTCAGTGGGGCTGCTGTTAAAACAACTGAATGTTTTTAACCTGTTCCCAGACATTTACCATGCTCTTAAAATAATTGAATCAGGGAAACAATCGAACTGCCCTTCACTGCAGCACAGATACTGATCTCCAAACTAAAGCCTGATTCATACTTCTACTGCTCCAGCATGTTGGATCAGTTGGATCGCCATGATACGACGTCATATGGGCGCTCCAACAGGGTTGGATCGTCGGTTGGAGTCGAGCTCT
>JBBMFX010570511.1:0-14876 GCA_037832545.1 Rhabdalestes septentrionalis | reverse complement strand
CTCTCTCTCTCTCTCTCTCTCTCTCTCTCTCTCTCTCTCTTTCTTTCTCTCTCTCTCTTTCTTTCTCTCTCTCTCTCCCCACCTCTCTCTCCCTCCCTCCTTTCTTCCTCTCTGGGTCAACCTGAGGAGGACGGGTTCCCCTTTTGAGTTTTGGTTTTACTCGCCTCTGTCACCTTCGGCTTTATCACTAGGGACTCGGACCTGGACTCTGTAAAGCTACTTTGTAAAAAGCGCTATATAAATAAAACTGAATTGAATTGAATTGAATAAATCACTCTCATTAAGTCCCATTTTGTGCTACCGACTGATCTGCTGTGGGTAAGAATTTTTGTTTCTTCTGCTGCACTGAGCATGCTATTGACAAAAGATTTTCCCTCTGGAAAAAAAAAGTTATTTATCTTATATTGTTAGTTGCTTTAAATAAAAGCACATGCCAAATCAATGTAATGTAAGGTAACATAATGTAGTGTAATGTAATGTACTGTAGTGCAATTTAATGTACTGTAGTGTAATGCAATGTACTGTAGTGTAATGTAATGTACTGTAGTGTAATGTAATGTAGTACAATGCAATGTACTGTGATGTAGTGCAATGTAATGTAGGGCAGTGTGATGTAATGTAGTGTAATGTAGTATAATGTGTTGTAATGTAGTGTAATGTAATTTAATGTAGTGTAATGAAGTGTAATGTGATGTAATTTAGTGTGGGTAGTGGTGGCCTAGTGGGTAGGATATTTGCCTCTGGTCCAAGAGGTCACGGGTTTGAATCCTACCTTCAGTATATCACCACTGGGACATTTAACCCTAGAGACTGCCCCCTGTTGTTAGGGAATGAATCATGTTTTACCCTGAGTCAGTAGCAGTAGCCCCACACTCTTCCAAAAGTGGGCTGAAAGGTATTGTTGAATCACTACACATAGTACATGTCATGTAATAGCTTTACACTGGAGAAACATTATAGTGGCAAAAATATTGAAAGTAGCATTAGATAACTTTATAATAGTGAAGTAAATCTGTGAGCATTTAGATCAGTTTTTGTGTAAACATTTTTAACCAATTTGTGAGCTTCTGAATGGAAAGTTTTACTGTTGGGAAATGTCCCGCACTCAAAATGAAACAGAGATTTTGATTGGTTGTGCTTCTTTATTTCTTTCTTTGCTGAGGTTATTACATTGCCTCTGTTCACTGTGGGTAGCAGAGCAAGAATCAGAGCGGAATTTGCCCCTCTTTGCTGTCAATTATTCTTTGGAACCAAAACAACAATTTGAAGGAAGACAGGAAGCAAAAGTATCTACAAGTGCGCTCTTGTTGTGGAAAGTTATTGAAATTCAGCGGTAGCTAAAAATAGCTCTTAATATGATATTATATGATAAGATCATAATAAGCTTTACTGCACTTCCCCTGCACCTGGGAGACTTTTCTGAAGCGCTTGGCTCTGATTAGGATCCATAATGCACAGATAATGGCGCCTATGTGACAGAGATTAGCTTTAATCATCCATAATGAGCGTGTGTGGATGTCATTATGATGGTTAAGCTGCTTAAGAGGATTACCACAGCCAATTTATTTTTTGCATATTTTATTCTCCTTTACTAAGGTGTAACCTGGAATCTAGTATCTGTGGTCATGCATCTTCTACAAAAACTGAAGTGTAAACTCCTTTCATGACCCTCTAAATTATAGCTGCATGCATTTTGGAATATTTGCCAGATTCTTCTGCCAGAGACATGATACTTCATTTGGCACTTTGTATATTAAACAGAAATAAGAAAGGCATAATTTAAAGGGCTTGTATACTGGTTAGGTGATTATATGTAAATATTTGTGTGATTGCTTTTCCTATGTATTTTATTAGTTTTATATTTTATGTTCTTTGTATTATATTTATTGCTTTTCATTGATTTTTATAGCCAAAAAAGGTGCTGCTTTGCACCTAAGCTTGTGGGGAATTTGGCTCTGTTCCAGTGTCAAAACACCCATTAATGGGGCAGCTGGTTGTTGGGGAGATCCACCTGCGATCAGGAAGTTGTGGGTTTGAATCCCATACTAGTGGCATAACTAAGGTACCCTTGAGTAAGGTACAGTCCACACACACTGCTCCCCAGGCACTGTGTTCCTGACTGCCTGCTGCTTCACTTGATGAATGTGTTAAATGGGTTAAATGTTCACACTGTGTGGTTTAATTTACTTTAATTTTGAGAGTTGTTTGCTGTATATAACTGTGGTCAATTGGTAAGAGGCAAAGTACTGATCATTAAAAAATGGTTGAGGGACCTCTGTAATATATGGGGAGAGAGAAAATGTTCACATGATCTCTGAGACTTTAGGACTCGGGTTAGATGTAAAAAAAGCAATGTGTGTCACTAAATAATTTGCCCATAAAAGCTGATACATATTCAGGCAACCTCCCCATAAATGGCTTGGTAAGAGCTGGTGAATTCCACCACCCCCAGCCAGTGCAAATCAAAGCACTGGAGTCTGAAACAGAAGGTCGAGGTGTGAATCTGTGATGGGAAAACCAAGCACGGGTTTTAGAACAACCACGCAATCACACTTCACATGCGGCAATGCATCTCGTTTCAGTTTAGTAAATTTATGGACAGGGGAACAAATGGCACTTTTGAAATGCTTGAACAATGTTTACATATTATATGAAGTTTTTACATTACAATTACAATTTTTTAACATCTAAACACAACAAATCATTTTTTACTTATTCATTCAAATTTACAAGTGTGTCTTTGAGTGCAGGTGATATAGGATAATCAATGTTTTAAAAAATTGACAATTTTTAGTTGACTGAAATAACTTGTATTAAAATCATTTTTCAGTTACTGCTGTTATAATGGGCAAAACTGAATGCTGGGTGCCTCTCAAAGTGTGATGGGCTGGTAATAGCTAGTAGCACTCCTCTGACTGTAAATTGCTGCTTGTGACTCAGGAGGTCTGGCCTGTTACAGGTGTTAGCAGGGTGGAGAGCTGCTTCTGGGGCTGAGACCTCATGCTGTGTTCAATTGATTTCTGGTGCCTGCATCTCCAGCACTCCTCTATTGTGTGCTTATCACTCACTCTCATTGTTTGATTCCTTATTTAGAGCTGCAGGTTTTCAGCTCTGGGCTATAATAAGAAATGTTTGGCTAATGGGTGTTGCTAGGCATGACAGTAACTGAAGCAAATTCAGCCTCTCTGGTGTTGAAGTGTAATTACATTCATTTTTCAAAATTTCTTAATAATTAATCTGTAAATAAAGTCATTCAGAGTGTTTGATTAGTGCACAACAGAAGCCACGTCAGAATTGTTCAGAGTGGTTGCCGATGAACAGTTAATTGCCCCTAAAAGCTGCCTCACAGAAAGCACCCCTGCAAAAGAATCTCTGGGTCTTTCCACAGTGCATGACTGCACATTCTGAATGACTGTTTACCCCCAATGACTGAATTATATAAAAGTAAAAACTGTTACTACTTTGATGCTTTAATATAATAATGACAAAATGCAAACGTGCGTTGATATTCTCCAAATATATTATTAATAAGATCAGACTAAAATTTGTAAACATTTCTTCCACATAGTATACAAATTATATAGTATAGTATTTTACAATGGCTGTTAAAATAGGGCAGAATGTACTGGGTTAATATGAAGGAGATTTCCTTGTTTGCCCCAGCATCCAGCCCCTCGATACCAGTCCCAGCATCCAGCCCTCTGATCCCAGCCCCAGCATCCAGCCCCCTGATCCCAGCCCCAGCATCCAACCCCCTGATCCCAGCCCCAGCATCCAGCCCCCTGATCCCAGCATCCAGCCCCCTGATACCAGCCCCAGCATAAAGCCCCCTGATACCAGCCCCAGCATCCAGCCCTACGATCACAGCACCTGCATCTAGCCCCCTGATCCCAGCCCCAGCATCCAGCCCCCTGATACTGGCCCCAGCATCCAGCCCACCGATCCCAGCCCCAGCATCCAGCCCACCAATCCCAGCCCCAGCCCCCTGAGGCACTGGTAGTCCCGACCTGGTCCTGCTAATCATGGAAATGTATTTGCACAGATGCGCTGAGTGTGCCGCCCTAATATTCACACAGTCATACCACAGAATAGAACATGATGTGGTCCAACACATAACAATTTTAATTTAATCTACATAACATTTTCATCTACATAATATACTCTTTCCCTTTCACCTAATTAATATGTGCCAATTTAGTTGGATGTCACATGACATATTTAGATTCTTACTCATACATGATATTGTAAACATCCGTATGTGTTCATTTTAAACAGCATGGCCAACCAGATGAACCCCTAAATTACAGTGAAATCAAACAATGATCTTTTGATTGCCAATGGTTGGACCAATTTTGTGAGAACAAAACATTATTCTAGGCTTTCTAGTAGTCCTTGATGTATTATTGATCATTTATACAAGTAGCAGCCTCTGTCAGTGAATGTACAGGGTAATCTCCGTGCCAGGACCCTACCGAAAGAGAATTAACCATTAATCCATCCATCCATTTAATCATCTTCTGAACTCCTTGCCAGGGTCTTGGGGTGTGGAGGAGTGAGTCTCCAACTGAGCATCTCCAACTTATTGAAAAATATTGTTGATATAGAAGGTCAAACATTTGTCTTTGGACAACTTCTATATCTACAATATTTCTGTTACATGGTTCAGGAAGGACATAGTATATCTTTACCAAGCTTCAGATGTCTGTGGTTAGAATGTTCATGTGAAGTGTTGCTAATCTAGTGTTAACATCACTGATGAATCCCATGGTGGAGCAGACAAAAATTAAACCTTTCATAAATGTGTTTTTCCTGATATTTGACCCAGGTTATACATTAATCCCTCAGTTGTACATGGATCAGGAGTTGCAGAAGCATTCACGCTGATTTTTTCGGAGAACCTAACTGATAAATGATTGAACTATTGGTTCAATTATTGGTGATTACCCATACATTTTACTGTGTATTTTATTACTGTAAATGAAATAAATGTATTGCTGTGTTTACCCTGCTTATCGCAGCACACCAAAGAAAACGCCCGTGCATGAATTAACTGTGGGAGACGGCAGGTCGGTGTACACTGTCTAGGCCTATATGGGATTACATTTATATTTTGTATTAAGCTGATTTTAAAATGAAATTAAAGTGTTTCATATTCAGTCCATTTTTCCTACAACCGAGCTAATAATTGTTGGAGAAAACTCCAGATATCCTCCATATAATACTTCATGCGTTTCAACGCTAAATTATTAAGAAAATATAATGTACTCATTTTCTAACATATAAGTGGGGGTTATGTTCCATTAAATGTCTACCACTAAATGTTAAAGGGGACATATTATGCAAAACTTTTTTGATTTTGTATTTCCATTTGAGTCACTACTGCCCCTATAAACACTCCAAGGACCAAGATTTAAAAAAAACACACTCATCCATTTTCTTTGACTCAGTTGAAAGATTTTGGTGACAGAAAGCACCATGCTTTTATAAACCATTAGGATGGCTCCCTTATGCTTTCAGGTTGAGAAAATTTGCATAGAATCACTCCTCATCTGTCACGCCCCCACCCACTAGATTAGTTATTTTGTCTGCTGGTTTTACGAGCATGTGCAGAAGACGCCGAACACCACGTCTACACGCAAAGTCAAGTCTCACATGATGTGCTGTATTCACCTTGCCCTGGATCTGACCCTTGGTCCAACATATTGGGCTGGATAGCACCTCGGTTTCATGTGTGCTAAATGCAAAGCAGGAGCGTGGGATGGGTGGGGAGTGGCCAGCTACAGCTTGCTTCCATGAAAGGTATAGAGCCCTTAAATGGCTCATTTTAAATGGCTTTATGTTAGAGTGATTTTGTGCAATTAACTTCAGGAACATGTTTTAGCCCATAGACCTGGTATAACTCATTTAAAAAGAGGTATAATATGTCTCCTTTAATAGTAAAAAAGAGAAATATTTACAGGAGATAAAACACCACATACTCATTGCACTCAGTCAGGTGAACAGTGTAGGTGTACAGTTACTCTGAACCATCTGTTTCTCAATAACTCATTACTTCATTTATCAGTAGAAAAGAATAGGAGCACTACTCTGATACTGAGTGTGTACCATGTTCAGCACAGTAGTGACAGCATGGTAGAGAGTACAGTAGAAGTAACTGCTGAACTGGGAATAGCCTCCCAGCCTCAGACGTCTTCTTGTGGCCAGAAGCTTTTGCATTGAAAATGATGAGCTACAGTCTTCATCTACAGACCAACACAGTAAATGTGTGTAATAAAGAGGCCTATAAATCTAAAATCTCCAGCAGTACCAGCACAATAAAATGTCTGGGGGGCCTCTGCTGAGAGTGGTCCACCACTCAAGTCCTTCTCAGTGATGGTCTTTTAACCACTGATGGATCAGGTAAAGATTAGAGGAGGTGCTGCAATCAGGGACTGTAAAACTACGACTGTAAAAAATGTGCCTGTTACAGTTTAAACAGAGAACGAGGGAGTTTTTTTAAAGGTAGTTTCTGTTATTTTTCATCTTCAGTATGTTAATGTAAAATTTAATTCTCACTCTCACTGGAAAATAAAATAAAGGA
The DNA here is from genome assembly GCA_037832545.1 of Rhabdalestes septentrionalis. Lineage (NCBI taxonomy): Eukaryota > Metazoa > Chordata > Actinopteri > Characiformes > Alestidae > Rhabdalestes > Rhabdalestes septentrionalis. The sequence continues at coordinate 8,296 of JBBMFX010570511.1, read as the reverse complement.
ATTTTTAAAAAAAAGGAAATAAAGAAAGAGTGACGAAACGTGGATGTGTCATCATGGGGTTGTGTAAAATGTGGTTCGCTAACACATGATGGGAGGCCGGTGGAAATAAGGCAACTGGGTCATCCACCATCTGGAACATCAGGACATAAACATGTCTGGCTTTCTCCTTTGGATAGTTGGCAGAATATGTAAATCCAGATGACCTCAGGATATATATATATGCCTAACAATGAGTCTAAAGGATGCGTGTGAGCAAAGCCTCTAAACCAACAAAAATATAAGCTGTTTTCTACATTCTACTCATTATAGAACATCAGTGTGTGCCTGTTTCAGTCATGCCTGTCACACATAGGCAAACAGTGTCCATACATAATTATAGATTTCTCTTAGTTCATTTCGAGGACTTCTTCAGACCACACTGGTACAAAAACTAAGACATTTAATGAGAGTATTGGATATTTCTGTTCACATTATGTTTACCGAAGGACTGAGACTAAAGTAAGGATGGATGAATGAACCCAATGTTTAGAAGTAGAAAACATTTCCTCAGCTTTAAAGTACTCAGAGGTCCCAGTGTTAATTGTTTTCCTTCATTTCCTTTGGTTAACTCAGCAGTGGAGATAATGAACTTGGGTTGATTATAGATGATTTCATCTGTTTCAGCTTGGCTTGCTAATTTCTGTCTGCTGCAAAACGTCCAACAGTCACTCTAGCTTTTCAGTTCCAGTCTATTTCCCAACTAACCCAGCTGTAATTACCATTACCATCCAATTAGGACATCTTCAGCCTGCAAAAACACTCTTTTACATCCTGTCTCTGACAGAGAGAGTGAATCGACCATTTTTATAACAATCATAGGGTCGAGTGCCCCTGAACCTGTATGTGTATCGCCCTGACAAGTCACACGAGGTGAACCCAGGTCTATAGAGAGAAACACAGGAGATAACATCTATCTCCTTTAATGTCATTATTTCAACTAAAGAGCAATTCAGGCTAAGTGCCCAACCAGAGCTTGTATTTTATGATTTAATCATGGTTAACCTGTTGGTAGAGAGGGAAACATAAAAGATCACATTCATGATGAATCAGAAGTGGAAAACAAGGGCCTTTCGCTGTTGTTTGTGTTTAACACTGACCGATATACAGTATCACCAGCATATGATATTGATACTGTCATTGAAAGATAGATTGATAGATAATCTTTAAAATGCAACATAGCATTCAATTTCTCAAAATAGCACCAGTTAACATTTTCCGATTCCATCCATCCATTATCTGGGCCACTCATCCCTAACCAGCATGGTGCTGGAACCAGTCCCAGCACTCAGTGAGGATTATAGATTCCTGATTGCTGTAAGATAGATTCCTGATTGCAAAACAGCACAAAAGTGTATATTTGTTACAAACATCAGGTTCAAGATTCAAGATTCAAAGCCTTTATTGTCATGTGTACAGAAAAAATGGCATTTCTCTGTACAGTGAAATTCTTTCTTTGCTGTCCACACACACAAATGCCGAGTTAGGAGCAAATAAATAAGTAAAAACTAAAAATAGAGATTAAAGGCTACGATTGTAAAGGCAAAGATATGTAAAAAGAGATAAAAATAAAATAAAATAAAATAAGTGAAGACTAAGTGTGTGCAGATGTGGACGAATATGAAATTAAGAAATGTGCAATGGAGCAGAAAATGTCTGTATGAGGTAGATGAATGTGCACAGGTGTATAAGGTGTCCTCCGAACAATAAATATTTCCATACCACAGTCTTCCAATTTAAGCCACCAAACGCAGGAAGAAATAAATCAATAATAAGGTCTCAGCAATGTGAATGCCCTACTAAATGGGCGCACGCTTCAGGCAGACAGTTAAAGAGAAAATCCATTGAGTTTAGTAAGTTTATGCATCATTCAATGATTGAGAAACAAAGTCAGTCAGAGTGGGTCTGATGTGACATAGTTCCTTACAGAAAAACGTACTGACTGGTGTTCATTTGATGGTGGTAAAGGAACCAGTAGTCACAGAGTCTACGAGATAAATGCGGCCATAAGCATGAAAACAAGATTTAGACCAAAAACTTGAAAACAACACTCAAAACCATCATAAAATATTTGGAGCAAAGATTTTTAGGCTGCGTTTACAGTCATGAATCCGCTTAAACGCTGAATTCCTCTCATTGCCACTGTGAACAATTCTGGCTCAGTACGTTTCTCTACACCTTTCTCATCAGACCTGTCAGAGTGTCTCGTTTAGAGCTTAGCAGTACATTTTGCAGAAATTTTGAAAATCTAATAAAAACTTCCCCTTTAAGGCTTTTAGTGGTTTTATTTACACAGTAATACAAACACGCCACACAGAGGGCTTGGATTTTCACAGGATAACAGGATTTTACAGTGCTCATCATGGACATGCATTTGTAAAGTAGGCATCAGATAAGAACAGGCTGCTTTGTAGGGCTTGCATGTGTTTATGAAGGGTGAAACATGAAAAAAAGAAAGATAATAAAGCATGGTCTTGATTCTGTAATGCAATGCACTGCTGGTGCCTGTCTCTAGCTACTGGCCAATAAAGGGTCACCCATTCCACTGTACAGTGCCTTCCTTGACAATGCATTCTGTTCTCAATTGTATTCAGAGATCAGTATGCATGAGAACACACTATTTCAGGACGATCCTGAGCGACAGGTTCAGTGTTTGGCAGGGACGCACGTAGGAAGCAGAGCCGTACACAGAGTCTCTCCCCCCGGACACGCCGGGAAGGACACAGGGCGTTCCGTGCTGCGGCCAGGGGGCCGAAAGGAAAGAGGGAGGCCTTGAACACTGGGGTCTTGTGTAAACCACACCTTGGAGCTTAGCTGAGATACATCAGCACACACACACACACACACTCACACACCTGCTGCCACAGATAACCCATAACACTGCAGCATATATAAAGGTCATCTGTAAAGTGTCTTTGCAGGACATTGAATAAGCATGAGGATTAGACATTAGCCTGCAGTCCGCTTGCAGTTTGGGAAGCCTTATTCACTCTCAAACACAGGATATAATTACGATATTTTATCGATATGTGTTTCACACATGCAGCCGTAAAGCCGGCCATCCACTCTTGTACATAATTCACTGACGATATCTTTCCAATAGCAAAATGACTCTAAAAACCCTCCCATCACTGTGACCTGACTCCACGCTGAGTCTCACCAGAGGAGAAGAGGTTGTTACTGCAGGAAACTGGCGATAAAAATTCTCTCCATTTACAAACTGCTGCATAAGGAAAATCTACTCAAATAATGGCAAACAGTTAGAATTACAAAATGTAAAATATAATGTTAAAACAATGGTTTAAATATTAAGTTTCATTGTTATTGGTTTGATGTCCTGTCTTATCTGCAGATTTCCAGCATGGGAGAAGGTTTTCATTCAAAACAAAACAGCTCATACGATCAACTGGGTAAGAGCACTGATGTAAAAAAAAAAAGTTTTGTTTTATATTGAAATTGGATTGGGGGCTCAAATATTCTGTGGTACATTTTGCTTCTAAAGCTGCGAAGGATTGATTTAGTTATCTGTGATGTAGGTGAGTGAGAGAGAGAGGTAGTGAGAAACAGAGAGAGAGCACAAAAGACAGAGAGAGGTGGTGAGAGACAGAGAGAGAGAGAGAGACAGGGAGAGAGATAGCAAGAGAGAGAGAGAGAGAGAGAGAGAGAGAAAGAGAGAGAGAGAAAGAAAGAGAGAGAGAGAAAGAAAGAGACAGAAAGTGAGAAAGAGAAACTGAGAGACAGTGAGAGAGGGACAGAGAGAGAGAGGGACAGAGAGAGAGAGAGAGAGGGAAAATGAGAGAGAGAGAGACAGAGGTTGAGGGAGAGGTCGACATTAAATTAAAACCACTTAATCTTATGTTGGTCTCACTCATGCCAAGATGTTTACAGCAGATCCTTTTAATCCTGTGAGTTGTGAGGCAGGATCTCCACAGATTTGTTAGCACCAAATTAATGGGTTCTTGTTAGATTCCAACACTGAGTTTAACACTTCTTATCAGTAATGATACTGATGTCTTATTTTAAAGTTCTTCATTGTGTAAATTGCAGTTTTACAGTCAGTCCTCTGATAAACACTAACCCTTAATGTTGTCAGGTAGACTGCTTTCCTTGTAGCTGTGTGGGCAATTTAGTTGTAGTTCAACTTTTCACTTTATATACCTGCAATTTGTGACTACAATTATTCGTGACGTCCTGCTAGTTTGTTTATACATTTTACGTCTTTTTTTACGATGCTTGAAAAAGGATGGCTCCCTCTTGTGGAGAACGCTCACACTGTAAAGTGTCATTTAAGTGAACCGCTGATTTCCCGTTAACTGGTGAAACTACAAATTAATCTCATATTTGATTTAATGGTGGTGTCCCTTATCTCTAATATTTACACGCAGTGTTTGTGTATATAGTGTAATTTTATGTTGGGTTTTATTCTACAGATGTTGATCTACATTTATTTTGACATTATATTTTATATTGTTCTTGTCTCTGTGTCTCTTTGTGTCTTCGCGGTCATAATTCCTCCGGGATCAATTAAGTTACCTTATTTCTCATTCTGATTCTAGCTGCTGTCAACATGCTTTTGAGACCTTCACAAAAATGTATACTTTGTTTTTAAAGATGAAAGAAACCAAACATAAACCCTGTCAATGCAGGTTGCCCAAAGGTAGAGTTTCTCCACTGTTCACCTGTGTATTAGACTAAATAGTGCATGTTAAGGTTTTTGCACCTGTTTTGTTCATAATACGCAGGAAAAACTATAAAATGTTACAAAGGGGTCAGACTGGCAGCTGTGAAGAATAGTGGCCATCAATAAGAATGGGCCTTTCCTCAGTGAAACCATGGATAATGAGGGGAGTATGTTGGCTATGGGTCTTCACCCTGGTTTGTTAAGGTTGGCAGTTCAGAGAGGAGTGAAAGCTGTTCTGTACAATCTGAAATTTCACAAAAATACACTGAGGTAAACACTGTGAGTATTAATAATGACAGAGTGTTTTACAGATATGTCAAACACCAGTTTATCTCTGGACATTACCGGTCGTTCAACTCAGGCTTTAGTAAATAACTATCAGAATCAATCAGAAAAACTGACTCATCCCGGGGGGAAGTTAGATAAGTAACTCACAGTTAAATGATTTCTAATGAAATTCCTGGCTGTTAGGAGCACAGTGCTGCACTAAGTAGAGATCAGTATTATATAAGAAAGATTTATTAAAATTGATACTGCACATGTAAGGCTATTGCATGTAAGATATTACACATAGTGAAGCGATTCATCACTCACTCAGGAAAAGGTCACATGGTCCTGCACATGGTGAGACAACAGCACATCAGATATTGCATATAATGATACTGTTTAGTACCTGATACAAATATAATTGCTCAATATTGCATGTGTAGACATCATAGCAAAATAATGACCACAGTCACACATATAATGTACAAATGTTATAATGCTATTGCACAGATTATTGTGGGGATGTGTGAAGGGGGAGGAGTTGTAGAGTCTGATGTGTGACAGGGGGAGGAGTTATATAGTCTAAAGTGTGACAGGGGGAGGAGTTATATAGTCTGAAGTGTGACAGGGGGAGGAGTTATATAGTCTGAAGTGTGACAAGGAGAGGAGGTAAATCTTCTGAAGTGTGACAGGGGGAGGAGTTATAGAGTCTGTAAAACGATACAAAGATACAATAACACATTTGTGAGAATCCACCTCTGATCTCTGGTTTGGGTTCAGGTTGGGCTCCAGTTTAAAATCAAGCATTTAAGTTTTTATGTGTCAGTATTATTTATCACGCAGACTCATTTCACACCCTGGTTGATTTTGGTTCTTCTGTTGTTCATCCTCTGATTAGCTGCTGCACTTTCATTCATGGCGCTTTGCATGTGAGTGTGGGCTCACAGTTCACACACAGAACGCCCACGGGTAAGAATGTGACGGCTTTAAAAATGGTACAATCCAAACCTGCGTGGGAGAGAGTCAATGAGAACCATGTCTGTTCATTTCATAAGATTCTAAAAAATTGTACTCTCCAATTAATGTTCCCCACAGCGTTTTAAAAAGGCGCTCGTCCTGGTGCTCAGTGCCGGTGGTAACAGTGGAGGTGCTCCACGTCTAAAGGTTAGAGGAGAACAGGTGAGAACGAATAGGTCTCCACATTACCTGGAGCTCATTTAGTGGACAGTCTGTTCCTGGCCTGTCTGTCAGAAAGTGAGCATTAGCATGAGTGTGTGTGTGGGTGTGTGTGTGAGAGAGAGAGAGACAGAGAGGTAGAGAGAGAGAGATTGAGAGAGAGAGAGAGAGAGATAAAGAGAAAGAGAGAGAGAGAGAAAGAGAGAGAGAGAAAAAGAGAAAGAGAGAGAGATCAACTGTAGTGTTTGTAAAAGGTCAAAAGAAGAAAGTGAGCATGGTCTGCACTGCGGCTGTGAGTACACAGTGTATGCAGCTGCAGTTTAAATTTGTTTACGCACTGAAACAGAGTCTCCACGCATACAGCAGAACAGTAAATATTTTCCAAAACCCAACTCTGTTATCTTGATGTCTCATGAAAGCTTATTTGAAAATCATAGATTCAATTTGCGGAACTCAGTGGACAGCGCGTCGGTCCGGGAGCCCGTTAATCCCTCAGGCGGAGAGATGAGATCGGTGGGGGGTCAGGAAGGGGATTGTTAGGGTACAGAGGCCTGTGTGTGGGCGACTCTTCCTCAATGCAGCTACCAATGCCCTTGAGTCTAATGTAATCTCTAAACACTAATTTCTCTCCTTTTTGATGCCTTTGATATATTTTCTGAACTGTATGTTCGTTACACAACAGGAGAGCGGTCTGACCAGTGGTGATGACTTTCCTCACTCGTCAAATTACACAATGTTACCGAAACACATTGAAGGAAAGTTGGAAATCTGTCATAAAAGAGAAATCTGTATTGTGGTCCTGGCATTGTTGGTACAGTTAGGAATGTCCAGGTTCTCTAGACTGGAGTCACAGGGGACCAGTGGGTTAGTCCATGTGATTGATAGATACTAGGGCTGTAACGATATATGATACAAAACCGAAATCGCGACACTCACGCCCCACGAACCCCCATCGTGGTTTGAGGAGGGTGAATCGCGACACAGACTAACCCATTCCAACTCTTTCCCGTATACAGTTCCTGCCCAGAAACATATGTTTTTCACTGTAATAGGAGGGTTTTCATACAAATTTTTTCTCTTTAACCAATAGCTTAGGGTCTAAGTGTTTCAAAGAGCCTGCCCACAAGCTTACAAACACACAAGCACGGACAGACCTTTTGTTTGCTAAAGTGATTCACTGTGAGTACATGTGAGTTATGACACTGGGCTTAAAATTGTCTATAAGCTGGCTGGGTGGTGATAAAACTGCGCTGGGATAAAACTGAAACGTGAACCGAGAGAGACGAGAGGACTCCTTCAACTCGACTTCTCGCGCGGTTCACCGAAGCCTTGTCCTCAGTGTGAATGGAAAGGAAGCGGTATTTAGGCGAATATTAGTTTATATTTTTGTGGTAAAGATAAAGTGTCTCCAAACAAAATGGCGCCTCAGAACTTTCCCTCTCCTACACCGCAAATGAATCGTGATACAAACCGACTCGTGGGTTTGGTGTGTCGTTACAGCCCTAATAGATACATACAATTATGGGAAAAATGCATTCAGATATTTTTGTTTTTGTTATTTAATATGCTTCTAGTTCTCACATTCACTCCAGTTTCACACATAATGTCTATTGACTTAGAAACAAAGGATATAAAGTTCAGATAGAATCCGGTTGTTTGCACCCTCTGCAATAATATTTGTTGTTGTCTTCTCTTGGTTCTCATCTTCATTGAGATAAAATTCTCTTCTAAAATATCCTGGTACATTCCTGTTCATGTTTCGTTTATTTATGTGTAATGGCCAAGAACCATTTGCAGAGAAGCAGCGCTATATCATGATGCCCCCATGTCCACATTTATACCCGAGCCCAGACTCACGGGTTTTCGTCCAGCCATCACAATTTTTTTTTTTATTAAATATGTGCTTAGATCCCGATTTTGGGCATTTTTTTAATACTAGGACAATGCTTCTCTTTTTAGTGCTAGGACAACGCTTCTCTTTTTAGTGCTAGGACAACGCATCTCTTTTTAGTGTTAGGATAACTCTTCAGTACCCGGACGGTAGGAGAGATATAATGAGTTTGTCACATGTAAGACACGTGGCACGTCAAGGTCAAAGGGAAATGAACGTGTCACTCCATAAATAGAGGAAGTGGG
>JBBMFX010570493.1:0-14880 GCA_037832545.1 Rhabdalestes septentrionalis | reverse complement strand
CCATATCGGATTCACTTGTTTACACTCACTAGAGCAAAGGGGGGTTGTTCCACCACACAGTAGCCAAGATGGGCGAACATGAAATATGCTTAATGCTAGCTCTGCGATGTATACTAAATTCACCAAAATAACTTGAGTTAAATGAGTTAAATGAGTTAAATGGGTTAAATGGGTTAAATGTGTTAAAAGGTTGAAATGGGTTAAATGGGTTAAATGCAGAGGAAGAATTTCACACTGGGTGCTATGCTGTGTTCTATAAGGAGCCGCTTTGTCCACAAAATTATGTAAAATACAAAGTTGTATGTTGATATATCGCATCTCTGGTTTCTTTATAATATCCAGTCAGATTATTTACAGATCTCACACCCTCCCGACGCCAAGGTCCTCCGATTGTCACAACAGGCGTCAGATCAGTGTCCCTGCAGATCCAGGCTGCTCTGTTTGTAACTGCTGAGTAATGTTGAGCAGCAGCAGAGCGGGGGAACGCCAGCTCAGGGCTTCTCCCGGCCCAGAGGTGCGGTAATGTGCGGCCGTGCCCTATAGGTGCTTGTTAGTGGTGTGTGTGTTTGTGTGTGTGAGTGTGGTGTGTTTGTGTGTGTGTGTGTGTGTGGGGGGGGTGAAGGATGGCTCTGCAGATCTCCTCTAAACGGCCTGCACAGAAATCGCAGATTCAGCGCGAGCGCCGGAGGGTTGCTGAGGTACCGCCGTTGATGCATATTGATGACGATGGGTTCCTGGAAGACAAAGTGACTCAGAGTGTGACTCACTGGGGTGCAGGATTAACCCTTTAATGGATTCCTCACACACACCAGACGGGTACCAGAGATCACCTTCACGGAGCATATTCATGCACATGCTCCCTTTTCATTCCTTACCCTACTACTTACTACTACTGTTTAATAAAAAACCCTCCCTAACTCTTTCTGCTAACTCTTGACTGTCTTTGACAGGTGTTGTTTAGGTGTAAGCCTGCAGGATCTTCACTGAATTGTAGATGTTGACTTACGTTTAGCTTTATAGGTCTAAGGGTGTTTTTAACCATGCCTCATTTAGTTGGATGGAACTGCACTAGAGTTGGTCTCCTTGAGTTTAAATGGGTCAAATGAGTTAAATGGTTTAAATGTGTTCAATGGTTTAAATTAGTTAAAGGGGTTAATTGGTTAAATGAGTTAAATGGTTTAAATTAGTTAAATGTGTTAAATGTGTTGTATGGGTTAAATGTGTTAAATGTGTTAAATGGGTTAAATGTGTTAAATGGGTTAAATGTGTTAAATGAGTTAAATGGTTTAAATGCAGATTTTCACACTGGGTGCTATGCTGTGTTCTATAAGGAGACGCTTTCACCGCAAAATTATGTAATTAACAGTGTTGTATGTTGATATATCTCATTCCTGATTTCTTTATAATATCCAGTCAGATTATTTACAGATCTCACTAGACTTGGTCTCCGTGAAGAGGTGTGGTCTCCTTAAAGAGGCGGTCTCTCCTTGAATAGGCGTTCTTCTTGAAGAGGTGGTCTCTCCTTGAAGAGGTGGTCTCTCTTTGAAAGGGTGGTCTCTCCTTGAAGAGGTGGTCTCTCTTTGAAAGGGTGGTCTCTCCTTGAAGAGGCGCTCTCTCCTTGAAGAGGCGGTCTCCTTAAATAGGTGGTCTCCTTGAAGAGGTGGTCTTCTTGAAGAGTGCAGTGTGAAAAGGACCCAATACGGCAGAAAAATTCTACAATGTATCATTTAGAATTTGAAAGCACTACTTGAACAATGATGTACATCACTCTGGAAATGCTTAATGTCGTAAATGTAAATGTAAATGTAAATGTAAAAATAAAAAGGTAAATATTCCTCCAGGGCTTTTCTGCCTGTGTATGTGAAAGCATGTCTCTGGCCTCCTTCTACATATTTACTTTACAGCACGTAACAGAGCTGCACAACATGGGCAGCACCTCAGTTCTGAGATTTTACTGCTACATGCCATAAAGAATCTACATTAACACATTTCTGAAGTCTGTGGATATTGTTCTGTGGGGTGTGTTTACTCCTCTCCCTCCATACAGTCCTTATGAGGAAAATAAACTAACGTACGCCTCAGTAATTTTAATACTAACAGCTCTTATACCCACAAACACAGATCCAGGATCAGCTGAACAGAAAGGGTCTGCGCGGTTTCCGCAGTTCTGAGTGAGGAGAGACTCACAGCCAGGAGGACGCGGGACGAAGACGCAGGACGAAGAGGCGGAGTGACGAATGCCTTCCAGAACGCTTGTGCGAAGAACCGGTTACCAGCAGTCGGGTTATTTGGAGGTTGACACAATAAACAAGGTAGTTTGTCTTTGAAATAAATCTGTGTTCATTACTCTCTCGCGTCCCCCGCCATTTTCTCCCACATTGTTTAACCGAACTTTTTGGCTGTTGGCCACCATAGATTAATGGAGCGAAGAGAGAGGGAGAGAGAGAGAGAGAGAGAGAGATAAAGTGAGAGAGAGAGAGAGATAAAGTGAGAGAAATGAAGTGAGAGAGAGAGAGAAAGCGAGAGAGAGAGAGAGAAAGAGGGAGACAGGAAGACACAGAGAGAGAGAGACAGAGAGAGAGAGTGTGAGAGAGAGAGACAGCGAAAGAGAGAGAATGACAGAGAGAGAGAGAGAATGACAGAGAGAGACATGGAGAGAGAGAATGACAGAGGTAGAAAGAGGGACTGAAAAAGAAAGTAAGAGAGTGGGAGAGGCAGAGAGAGAGAGAGAGAGAGAGAGAGAGAGAGAGAGAGAGAGAGAGAGATGGACTGAAAGAGAAAGTAGAGAGAGGGAGAGGCAGAGTATAGAAGATCAGAAGTGTGTTTGGAGGTCAGGCTGACTCAGGCCAGCAGCATCCGCACAGCCACCAGCACAGTGGACAAACGCACACACTCCTCACACACTCCTCACACACTCCTCACACACTGCTTACACACTGCTCACACACTGCTCACACACTCTCTTTCCTCCCCCATAAGAGGAACTGGAGGAGCGTTGTGGTCCTGGAAAATCCTTGTCTTCCTGGGGGACCGTATTGGACCTTGTGTTTCTTTCCACTGTGTCTGTGCCTGTAATGACGATAAACGCCTCCTCACCTCGACTTGAGGGCTCTGGGACTGAAGTCGCAGCTTAAGGGCGAATCCAACTTGTCCAGAGGCGACTCTAAAAAATCCAATTACTAGAAACAGAGCGGCTAAAGGCTGTGATTTGTTCAACCTTTGCTTTGTGCTTTCATCACACTGACCACCTCATAATTCAAACTCTGGTTTCCTGGGGGGGGGTAATTATATAAAGGTGGAGCTGGAACACAGGAGCCAGTCTCTCTGTGTAGCTCATGCTAATGTGTGTCCAGAGAGCGGGGAGAGGAGGAATAATCCCTTATTGATTGTGAAAGCAGGGTCGAGTCTCTGTATGTGGGAGATTTACGGCGGTTCAGGCTTACGAGAGGCGGAGAGAGAAATCCGGCCTGGATGAGAACATCTGAACGGCAAATAAACAATTAATGCTCCGATAATGGAAGCGGCTCCCAGCGGCCAAGGTATGATGTAATGAGCTCCAGCCCATTTCCAAACCTCCCCACTCCTCTTAGTGAGGGAAAACGCATGAGATTCTATCATGTGCCAGATTAAGCGAATCATTATTGCTGAAGGATTATGGCACACGGATACAAAGATTTGGTTCAAAAACGTCCTTTATTTTGACCTCTGGAACATTCCTTTATCACACAGGTTTTTTTTTTCCTGCAAACAATATCATATTAACCAGGAATGAGCCTTTATAATCAAACTGCATTTTAAAATGAAGACTGGTGCCGTGACATACTTTTACATTTGCATGCTATTTACTGAATATTTACTAAAAATACACTTAATTTGCTAAAAATATCTTTACATATTCACTGTCTTACTACACATATCAGACAAAAAGCCACCAAATATAGTTATAATATGGATACCGCTACATATTTTGCTTTGAAGCACCTTGTTGGTGCAAAAATACTCGAAAACAACAAAAATGACTTGGTTTATTCATACTGTTTATAATATATATATTTTTTTCCTTTGATCTGGACAAAAGTAAAAATTTAAGAAGTAATATGGTTTGCTGAAGGAAAACGAAGTTATATTCTATGACCTTCACAGTCTAAAGATCTCAAACCAAGTTGAATACTGGTGTAATTAAAATACTATTTTCTGTCAGGCTGTCTGTTCTTTGTCATACTGAGGAGATTAAATGAAATAAATGTGAACACATTTTTCTGACAGGCTGCAAAGAGTCTAAAGACACAAGGAGCCTAGATAAAGGAGTTGCAGCCACTCAGCATTCAGCACCACCAGTATACTGATCACTGCCCAATTATCTGGTATCATTCTGTTAACCAACAGAAACATTCCTCTGAAACTGGTCAAGTTCAGGGACTGGACTGGAAATGAGAGTTTCTGGAAGTCTGGAGAACTCTTCCCCAAGAACACAGTAACATACAAGAAAGTTTGGATCATTGGAAGCAGAATATGAAGAAATAAAGAGTAAATCAAGACTTCTGCAAAGTACTTCACACCCAGCCTCCGACCAATCATTATATAATTTAAATATAATACAAACTGGCCAGTTGCCAATTCTGTATTTGGAGCAAAAAAAATCTGCTGATATCCCATAAACTGTTGTAAAAAGACTGACCAGCTTAAGGTGCTCCACTGAACTCCACAGAAAGCCATAAAACTCTACAACTCCTCCCTCAGTCACACACCCACACAGTAACATGGGCAATAGCCTGCTGCAGCTACTTTATTATTGTTTGTTAAAACTATCATTATGTGCATCATTTTTGCTGCGATGTGCAACAGTCTATGTGCAATACTATGCAAAGTTCTTATAATTATGTGCAATACTGTATTTGTCCCCAATATGGTGCTAAATCATTAATTCCTGTAAATATTATGTGAAATATATTATCACTTATCACTCACTACTGTAAATCACTCAGGACTGTAAATACCTCATTACTGTAAATCACTCATTGCTGTAAATTACTCATTACTGTAAATCACTCATTACTGTAAATAACTCATTACTGTAAATTACTCATTACTGTAATTTACTCATTACTGTAATTTACTCATTACTGTAAATGACTCATTACTGTAATTCACACATTACTGTAAATTACTCATTACTGTGATTCTCTCATTATTGTAAATCACTTATTACCGTAAATCATTCATTACTGTAAATTTTTCTCATTACTGTGAATCTCTCATTACTGTAAATTACTCATTACTGTCCATCACTCATTACTGTAACATCTTATGTGCAATATATTACCACTTATATTCATATCATGGTTGTTCCTTTCCACTGATTTTTTATTTTTATTCAGATTTTTATTTTATTTTATTGGATTTTTATTAGATTCTATTTAGATGTATTCCAGACTTATTGTATTTATTTTATTACAGTAATTTATCTTACTTTTATTTGACATTATTTTGCTGTCTCGTGTTATTCTGTGTCCGCGTGATGTGGCGATCACAATATAAACGATTCCCTCGGGGAATCAGAGGAGCAACCCCCTGGCGTCTGAGAACCGGACCTCCTCTGTAGAACCGGAGGATGCGTGGAGCGATGGAGACAATAAGTTCTTCTAAGTTTATGTCGAACTACAACAAATTCGCCTGGATCCCTCCAGCGTGAAGCGATATGACAACAATAAATACTGCATGGCGATAATGGCCCAGCTATCTATCCCCCCGCCCCCCTCGGAGGCCCTCAGACGAACTTGTGGCTTCAAACGTCCCACAGCTGAGATCACAGTTTCAACTTGGTGTAAATGCCTCTGTGATCAAAAGAGGCTCTGAGGCGGAGATATCTTCGGAGCGATTCCAGACATGCAACATGCCTTTTGATGCCTTTTTCATGAGCAATCCCAGGCATTAGTCCCTCTGATCCAAACATTTATCTCCAACCGTCAGTATTGATTAAAATAAACACTCGGCGCGGGGCGTTGGCACTCGCTATCCACTCATCAGTGGGGAGGAGAGATAACAGCCTGCTCCTCACAAATACAGACACAACCGTCACACAGGACACCCCTGAGCAAGACCTGGACCATCATGCACTGCAACCAGAGCAGTGTTAATTAAAAAAGGTTCTCTCAGAACAGTACCAGCATTTTTACGTTTTTGTGCTCGTGAGATCTCCCGAAACTTGGAACGGTCGCTTCAGTTCCAGCTCCTCCTCATGTAAACTGGAGTGACTTTCTCGGTTTATTCATCCTGTGTAGAATCAATCTGGTCTTTTTCTCTGATGTGGGCAAAAAGTCTCAATATTAGAAATAATACACAGTGAAGGAAAATGATGTAAGTTATATTATATGACCTTCACAGCCTAAAGATCTCAAACCAAGTGGAATACTGATGTGATTAAAAATGCTTTCATCTCTGTCTTCTCCTACTTCTCTGTTTCTCTCACTGTCTTATTCATGTTTTTCTGTTTCCCTTTTCTCTTTCTCCCTATCTCGCTGTTTTTCTCTATCACTCTTTCCCTCCCTCTTGTTTTTGTTGCCCTCTCTCTCTCTCACCCTCTTTCTCTCTCTGTCTCTCTTTCTCTCTCCCTCTCTTTCTCTCTGTTTCTCTCTCTCTGTCTCTCTCTCTCTCTCTCTCATAACTGTGCTACATTGTGTGTGTATAACAATCCACTAAATGGCAAAAAGCCAGATGCGATGTGTTTTTTCTTTATTTATTTGCAAAACGGAAGGATCAAACTATGAGTGAAGGATCAAACTTGAGACTGTCTTTGTTTTTGGTTCCTCTGGTCCCTGGTTGTTGCACTGTGTCTTTAACACACGACACAGAACCAGATGAGGCAAAATCCTCTGTTTTTTTTAATAAATCACGTTTTCCAAGTCTTTCCTCCACCTGGTTCTGGTGCCGGAAGGGGGAAAAAGGCCTGCTGGATTCTGGGACAGACGGGTGCGAGTCGCCGGCGTCGCCGAGGAGCAGCACAATGAGTAATTCAGCCGCACAAACAGAAAGCTCATGTTTGGGAACAAAGCTCTCCGTAAAGACCACACTGGGCCGCCTGGCTGTGACCACTTCCTGCCCACATGACCTCCGGGGCTCCGGGGTAGTAACTGGAGAACAGACGGGTTCTCCTGGCACTGCGCCGCATTCTCCTCTGGAACCGAGTTACACTCTGTACAGCCATCAGCCACGGGAGGAGCGGGAGAGAGATGATGCTGCAGATCCGGAGAACGCGTTCTCTTTAGGCTTTTTTAGACTCTTTTTAATAATGAAACTCTTTTTTAGTTTCATTATTTATACTCTAAATGTGACAATAGTAAGTGTTGATGCTTCTTCAGTTGTTGGTTGAGTCTAGCAATCAGATTGGGCAGGCTTTACTTCACTCATCTCTCCTCCTCTCTTTCTCTCCTGCTCTCTCTCTCTGTGTCATTTTCTCTGTCTCTCTCTCTATCTGTCTGTCTATCTGTCTCTTTCTGTCTATCTGTCTCTGTCTGTCTGTCTGTCTCTCTCTCTCTCCCTCCCTCTCTCTCTCTCTCTCTCTCTCTCTCTGTCTCCCTATCTCTATGTCTGTCTCTCTCTCTGTCTGTCTCTCTGTCTCTTTCTATCTGTCTCTCTGTCTCCCAGTGAATATCAAACAATCTAATATTTCCTAATAAACATCAAATAATCTTTCTGTTCTCAGTGAATATGGTCACAACCATTGCCTGTGTTAGTTAGGACTTTTATTTTGAAACTGTGTGTCACGGTGTCCAGTGGAATGTCTTCTGTTCCAGCTGTTAATCATTTGAGTTAAAGTGATTCTCTGTGCTGATTGGTTCCTGTCCTAGACTTGTTTGTCTTTAAGTTGCCACGATTCATGGTCTTGGATCAGGGGTTGTACCTCGCCCCTCCTCATGGATGTATTGTACATTAAATATTAAATATTAAAAACAAACATAAGAATTAATCTGGCCCATTAGGGAAAGAGACTAGAGGGGAGGTTCCCAGGTGGGCCTGAGAGAGAAAGGCATAAATAAACCTATGCTTGGAACTTTGATGCATTAAATGAAAAGTAGCTTTTAAGGACATGGAATACGTGGGTTTTTACTGAAATAAAACTGAATAGTGGAGAAATGGACACGGAAACAGATGTTTATTTATACATATTGCAACACCCTCCTCACTCGCAGTTACAAATCATTCAAAATGCTGCTGCCAGAGCTCTGACCAATCATTACTCCAGTTCTCAGGTTCTCGCAGAGGCTCCCAGTTCAGAAAAAAATAGATTTCAAAGCATTTCTCATCATTGCTCAATGGTTTAAACTCTAAATAAATTTCTGATATGTTTGGTGTTTATGATCCTGGTGGGTCACTCAGATCTGCAGGAGCTGCTCAACTAACAGAGAGAAGATCTGAAACTAAACCTGGTCAAATGGTGATTATCCACTACGCTGACCAACCAACTGCCCCTCAGAATCAGATCTGCACCAAAACACATGACTCTCCTTCGTCCTTTATTAAATATCTGCACTTTTAATCTTCTTTTATTAATGTTATAAGTATTTATTTATTTATTTTGCTCTTTTCATTTCCTGTTTGTTTGCTTAATACGTTTATTCCATCCCTGTAAAGCCACTGAATGACCTTTGCTGATGATAAGGGGCTACATAAATAAATCTTTTATCTATAAAAAAAAAATTTGATCTATAAAACACGGCTTTGCACCTCCTTATCTAACAGATTTGTTGCAGATTTTACCTAAATCTGCATACAGCACACGTTCGTCCTCTCTCATTAAACTAAAAGCTCTTAGATTTAGGACCTTTGTTGATCGTAAATCATTCCAATTCACATCTGCAACTGAGTGGAATTCATTACAATTATCACTAAAATAGAACAATTCTGCTTTTAAAAAACATTTCACACACATTTTTACAGATACATGTAAATGTTTTAAAACTGTTTGAACGTCTCATGTCTATATAATGTTATTGTCTGTCATTGTCTACAAATTGTTTGTAGTCTCTGTTCTATGTTATTCATCAAGAGCTCTTGGGCACTTGTTAGGCTGGCACTGTAAATAAGAATTTATTCTTAATGCTTTGCCTGGTAAAATAAAGGCTTAAATAAAAAAAATAATAAACATGACTGTATAGACATGATTTATTATGATTTAATGCCAATGACACAAATAATTTGCAGGATTTCCCACACCAATACATCCAATATATCATGATGGTCCTAATGGTCCCCTCTTCTCCAGGCCTCTCTGTTTCTCCGTCTCCGTCTCCATGCCAGATGCTGGCCACGTTCCAGCCATTGGGGTTTTAATGTGGGATTCAGGGCCGCAGATCATTTAATGGCTTTATCTGCTAAGACAAGCAAAGTCTGAAACGTTTTCACCGGTTGATCCATCAAAGTCCCACTTTTAGCCGCGAGCCCATGGGAACAATTAAGCGTTAAATATGTACACGCTTCGGGGAGGGGAGGTTGGGGGGTATTCTGGGAATTCCCTGAGACAGGACAGAGATAATGTGTGCTGATACGCGACCTGTGATTAGAATAGGATCAGAAAGACTGAAAAAGCAGCTCTTCTTAGAAAGACGGCAAGAACAGGGAAAGGAAAATGAATGTGGATGTAATCTAGGACTCTAATATGCCTGAACAAGCTTTGGGCCCAATATTAAGACACTCGGCTGCTGCCGAAGACACTGCGCAGGAAAAAGCAGCAACAAGCTGATTCAGAGCATCTGGCCTGGAGGAGAGCAATGCAGTGTCCAGGATACTGTGGCCATTACTGGACAAATTGCTGACCACCAATCAGGCCCACCGTTGAGAGAAGAGGAGTCATTTAGCCCATTAGCTTTCAGAGATGATTGGGGAGCTCTGGAGCCGTGCCAGGATGCTCGGGTCAGGAACCACATCCTCCCAAAGACAACAGATCTTTACTAGAGCTGCACGATACTGACAGGATATCGATATTGTGATATTTTCCACCACATATTGTAATTGCGGTGCCTTTCATTACATTAAAGGGCCCGTATCTTCACCTGTCTGGCATTTAAAAGGCTTTAAGTGTGTCAATATTGTGTCAAAATGTGCATTCACTTTCCCTCAACCCATGCAGAGGAAATAGCCCACTTTAAGCCTTTTTAATTCCAGAAAAACGATGATTCGAGCCCTTTAATTTACTGAAAGTCACCGTAATTACTATATGTGGCAGAAAAATTCACAATACTGATATTCTGTCCGTATTGTGCAGCAAGGTCCAGTTGTCCATTTTCAAATCATAGTTTTTGTGATGTCACAAAACCAATATATTTAAATTTGTCTTTTTATTCTAGCGACAGCAGATTAGCTCCACCCATCAGTTTTAACGGTTACACATTTGACTTTTATGGGATAACATGAAGACCTCGATTCATCAGAACAGCTAGAAACTCACCTGGAGCTGTGATTAGTCACCCTGGTAGAAACACTGTGATTGGTTAGAGGCCCATTTGCATATTGAATATATGAATTAATCAGTATTGTAATGATCGATATCACAATAACAATAAACACACACAAACACACACACACGTGTGTGTAGCAGCCCTATTGACAAGCTAGGCCACCGTTTAAAAGTTTAGAGACAGTTTACAATTCTACAAATTCAATTAGTTAAAGATGCTAGTACAGAATAAAGAAGACATTTCAGGAGTGAATGTATGGAGCCACAGAGACTCATTTCATAAATACTGAGAAAGCTGCAGTGCTCTGAGACAAGAGAAAACAAAGACGCTTTTCCAATGAGACTTCAAGTTTGAAAGGGTTAATGAGGAAAACAATGCGGCCTCCCTCACTTCAGCACAGAGCGGGGGGGATCTGAACCAGAGGAAAGTAAACACAGACACCTCTTCTCCTGTATCATCTCCCACGCAGCCAAACACTCCGCTGGCATTTCAGGCCTCTCCTTCTGCCGGTTTCTGCCTCAATTACACGGAGCAGTGTGCCCAAAATGTCAGGCAGGATTAGAGCGGGAAAGGTCAGAGTGAGGATGCCGAATGAGCACTGGTGCGTCTCCGGTGGAGCTGGAGCGGGACACACGTCCTGCGTGGACACACACACACACAAGCAGCACCACACTTCATACGTGAGTGAGTGTGTCACAGCCGGTGTGTTCGCTCAGCCAGTTTTCTCAGACAGCAGCACAGCAGTCCAGCATGGTCCGACCAGCAGGACAAGACTAAAGACACGAGTCAAGACGAGACCAAGACCAGGTCAAGACCAAGACCAGGTCAAGACCAAGGTCTTATGAAAGCAACAGTAAAAGTTGGGACCAAGACATAATAAAATCGAGACCAAGTCAAGACCAATGCCCAGCGAGACAAATACAAGGTCATGGCCCAGGACTAATAAATGTAATACCAAGACCTAATTAAAGTAATACCAAGTTTTTATGAGTCCAAGACCAAGTCATAACCAAGGCTTAATTAAAATGATATCAAAGCCTAATTAAAGTAATATTAGGGCCTAATTAAAATAATACCAATGCCTTCTGAGACCAATTACAGTTCAAAGCCAAGACTGAATGAGACCAAGTCCAAGGCCAAGTCAAGACCAAGGCCAAGTCAAGGCCAAGACTTAATTAAAGTAATAGCAAGGTCTTATGAGCTCAAGACCAAGACCAATACTAGCTCAAGAGAAAGGCCTAATTAAAACAATACCAAGTCCTAATTAAAGCAATACCAAGTTCTTATGAGTCCAAGACCAAGTCAAATTTAACCCCTAACAAGACTAATACAAGATCAAGACTAAGCCCTAATTAAAATGATACTATTGCCTAGTTAAAATAATACCAAGAATATATGAGTCCACATCCAAGTGAAGGCTTAATGAGACCAATACCAGATCAAGACCAGGCCCTAATTAAAGTAATAACAAGTAATTCCAAGCTCTCATGAGTCAAATCCAAGGCCTAAAGAGACCAAGACCAAGTCAAGACCAAGGCTTAATGAAATCAAGACCTAATTTTAATGCCATATTCTTAGCTCCTGCATGCACGGACGCATTCATATTCACTAGTGTTTAAAATGTCCTTTATAAATAACCCATTCAAATGGAAAGCATAAGTCGTAACACCCCCATCCAACATTTAGAGTCCTAAGCAATATTCCTACAGCCAAGAGTGACTGTTGAATCATCTCACACTCTACATTAACCATATAAAATATACATTTTACTTATTGTTTAAACCTGTTATACAGTAAAGCACTTCATGAATTATCTATGAAAGCTTTGCCAGAACAAGCTGGTAACTGTACCAAAAGATATTCAGAGAGAGAAGCGGAGAGAGAAACTGAAGAAAAGAGAAAAATATTTCCATCGCAGTATAATCCTCGGCACCCTGCAGGGAGGCGCACCTCTTTAAACCTCAAAAAAACGATTATCTGGTGTAGCTCTGCACTGATAAATAACACCAGCGAGTATCAGACACACGGCATAAAGAGAAACACACTCACACTTACAGTACTGTGCAAAAGTCTTGAGGCAACTCACACTTCTTTACATTTTGGTTTTAATCAGCTTATCGTTGCAAAAATACTATTTTCTGTAAAACTGTCAGATCTGTGTCACATTGAGGAGAAGAAATGAGAACAAATGTTTAACTGACTGGCTGCAAAGAGCCTTAAGACACAAGGAGCCTAGATAAAGGAGATCCACTCAGCATTCAGCACCACCAGTATACTGATCACCGCCCCATCATCTGGAACCATCTGATTCAGATTGTGTAATAAAACTCATCGTCTTTTCATCTGTTTTCAATCTTTAATCATCATCTAATTTTTATTGCTTTCATCACATTGTCATGACACAAACACTAAGCTACTTTTCCTGACCTATACTCGGTTATTTTATTATATAATCTGCTATTTTATTATGTTATAGTTACTTGTTAGCTTTTTTGTTCTAATTATTTTGTCATTCCAATTGTTTTATTCATTTCTTGTTTGTTTTTTACTTTTTTTGTCTTATCTTTATTCCTCTTGTTGCACTGAGCTTGTTTATGACGAAAGAGTTTCCCTCACGATAAATAAAGTTCTTTTTTATCTTATCTTATCTCCCCGTGAAGTACGGCAGCTCTGACCCAACGGACTGTGGAGAGACTGTTCAGAACACAGGGGCATTAAGGCTAAAGCGTTAACAGCACAGGTTACAGATGCACTGCTTTCAGAGTTGTACCTGAAAATTCATGTGCGAGATCCTTTCAGCTTCATTTTCTTCCAAACGGTTTGTTATGAAGGCAGATAATCTCCGAGAACAAACGCAGGAACATGTTTCTGTCTGCAGCTTCACTAATAGAGGAAAAATTGTACTAGGAGAGACAGAATGGGGAAGATAGTGAAGGCCACACAGATCATGTTCATCCCACACAGTAATCTCTCGCTCTGGTCGCGATTCAGTTGTCAGATGTTTCATGACCTCCAAAACATGCAGAGTCCTAAAAAAGCGATTAATCCTAAATCCCGTATTTCGACATCCTCAATAGGAGATCAAATGAGCGAAAAGGGGGACAGCGGTGGATCCCTCTGGAGCTGAAACCAAAAGTGATTTGATGTCCGTCATGTGATAAAAGCACCTTGTTTTAAAATGTTATGTTTTACTGCCAAAATTTTTATGATTTAATGAAAGTCTGCCCGAGTCTCTATATCAGAATATCCTGCAGGGAAGTATTTTACTCTATAGCGAGAACAGTCAAAGCATGAGTATAATAATCATTCCGCCTCAGAACCTTCACTGTTTTGAGTGCTGTAAAATTTTATGATTGGTTAAAATATGATCCTTTATTCTATTGACTGAACTGGGTTTTAATGTTAATATTTTCTTAAATGTCACAATTTTATTTATTCTGAGTGAAGTGAACACTATTCTTACAAAACACTATTCTTTAAAAAAGGTGAATGGGAACATTTTAGAGGTTCTAGTTTGTTTTAGTTGTGCAATAAATCACAAAATTCTGCTTATTGTGTTTGATTTATTATTACTTTTATTTGTTTAATAAAGAAAGAGATCACATTTTTTACCAATCAAAACATAACACAGCGCTCAAATCAGTAAAGGTTCTGAGGCAGAGCTGGAACAAATGATCATTATATTCATGCTCTGATTGGTCTCAGTATAGAATCTAATACTTCCATGCAGGATATTCGGATAGAGAGACTTGGCCAGGGTCTCTTAGAGTGAGTTCTAAAATGATTTTCTCATTAAAGCATAAAAATGTGCAGATAAAGCATTCTATTTTTTATCTTTTATACTAGGCAGTTTTATCACTTCAGACCTCAAATCACTTTTAGTTTCAGTTCCAAAAGGATTCACCGCTTTTCCCCCTTCATACATTTTGTGGATTTTGTGGTCATGTCTGTATAGAGCACAGGGTCGAGTTGCCTTAAAAGAGTGTCACAGAGAGAGTGAGTCTGTTATGTCATGACTATGGGGGCGGAGCTAAACACAGCAGACTCATAAACCTGACTTCAAAACACTAAAGCTCAGGTCAGTTGTGAAAACAACTTGTGGATTAATTTTGAAAAATCAGTCCATAAATGCAGCTATGTGCGCTTTCCCCACCCATTTTTTTTGGATTATCTCTCTGAGAGGTACAATAGAAGCTGGTTTTCTGAAAAACGTTTCACCAAATCTGTCAGCAATTCAGGGTAGACCATTTAAAACTGAATTTTCCACCAGTAATTTATTTATTGATGCTCCATACTAGATATCCCATAATAGTTCCTTCCTCTCTCTCTCTCTCTCTCTCTCTCTCTCTCTCACTCACTCACTCACTCACTCACACACACACACACACACACACACACACACACACACACACACACACACACACAC